>PVJH01001034.1:119697-239490 GCA_004026705.1 Nesogale talazaci | reverse complement strand
CTCCTCTGTGCATGTGTCAAAGTAAAACAGGGCTCCATAGAGCACTCAATGGCAGCTGAATATTGGAAGTGGATCACCAGGTCTTTCTTCTGAGGCATCCTTGCTGTATGAACAGGACAGAGTATGTTAAGACTTTGCATCATCTAGTGATTCCATAATACCCCTCATTCCTATGGATTCTTCCTTGGTAAAATTGGGAGTTAAAGAGGTTAAGAAATCGCACCATGTCTGCAACCAAATAAGCTCTCATGTACTGTTAGAAGTAATCATTATTTAAGAAATAAAGAAATAATCATTATTTCATCAAAATTAGAATTATATACCTGATAAACACTGACATTCATATGTTCAGGAATCCTTATGCTCATATGTTCTTTTCATTAATTTATTTCCAAGTTGTAGACAGCAAAGGAACCTACATCCTTACTGAGTGAGGTTCATTTCCAGAAAGCATGACACTTCTAAAAGGATGCCACAGAAATTCCCACCTATCAGCTTCCAATATAATGGGGCTAGTGATGGATAAAACCTAAAGGTTTCTGTCATGAACTTTTCCCTGCATGCAAGATCCTCTACTTGGGACAGAGCCATCAGAACCACACAGGACCTAGAGTGGGAAATACATAAACTGTGGTGGCACTTATCATTACTAATGCAAATCAGTTTGAAGGCGGTACCCAGCCCTTTACATACAGACAATCCTGAAAATAATCTACGTGTTTCCTTTAGGGACCTGAAGGCCAGGGTAGTGTCCTTGTGCCAACAATATGCACTCATTAGACATATTTACAACCCACAGCAGTTTCTATCAGTTCTCATATTATTCACTCAAAAATTTCTTATGCTACCCTACCACCAATGCCGATGCATGTTATAGCTGCTCTCCTCTTAGTTTAAGATAGGCTGTCTAAAGTGAACAGGATTAAGTCTTCCATTCCTATAGGCATTGCTTGTATTAAAAAATAGAGTGACCGTAAGTGGGTAGAAAAATTTATTTAAAAATGAGGTTCATGGAGAATCTAATTGGTTTCACCCAATAGACAGACAAATGATTCTTGAGCTTAATTCCATAAAATGATTAAGACTGATTTCTTAAAAGCACAGTAAGTCTATTTATATGATTATTAATATAATACTCAAAAAGTATATTAACATAAAAGCTTCATGCTGTCATTGAGATTATAAAGTCCTAGATAGGTAAGTACATAGATTTCGCTTTGTTTTTAACACAGTTTTTGAAAGCAAGGACAAATAAAATCTTTGTTAGAATTTTGGGAAAGCATGGTAAATGACACAATATAACTGAAACAGTTGTTACCATCATCCTAGCAAAATGTTCATAAAGATCCCTAAAAAGAGAAAAGATAGAAATAATACCATAAAAATAAAGGAAGTAATTTACCATAGCCCAAGCAAAAAATTATGTGGAGAAGTACACTTTTGAAGCAACATCTAATCTTATTGAAATAAACTTCCCCTAAAGAAAGGAGGAGAGGAGAGGGAGAATGAGATTGAAAGTGAGAGCAAGAAAGAGAAAGAGAAGAGAATAAGAGGAAACATAGCAGTAAAGTTTGGAAGATTCAGTGTTACAACCTCTATTTTAATTAAGCACATATGAAAAGTGGGGGAAATGGTATAATCATGCATCAACATCCATTTCTTTTATGTTTATTATATGCACAGCAATCTTGTAATCATTTGGAAGAAGCAATGGTTCTCGGTTTCAATGGTTTCAATGGAAGAAAGCCATAAGTTCTTTCACAAAACTTAAATTTCAGAAGTACAAGCCAAATGCACAAGTATATTTAGGTAAGCTGATGATTTCAAATAATGATGAATACTAGGGAAAACAATTTCAAGGCTGTGCACATTAGCATCAAACTGAGTGGGTTTAGGACAGCCTCAGAGAAAGGGTGACATTTCAGCTACAGCGAAATGACACAGAGGACCAACAGCAGGAGCAGCTATGTGAAGCACCTAAGACAGGGAGGAGAGGAGACCCATGCCGCTGGGCCTCTGTCCACAAGAGGAAGACTGGTGACTGAGATACATGTGAGTAGATAGGCAGTATCCGGTCATTTAGAGCTTTATGAGAAGTTAAATTTTATTTAGGTGGAAGGAAAGTAATTGGAGGTTTTAAGCCTCTCATTTTCTCATTTGCCATATTTTCAATTGTTCATGTAACATTTATTTTTTAATGACCATATATTAGGACAAAATGTAGGCCTCATTAAGTTCTAAATAACATAAATTGTACAGGCCATATTCTCATCTCACAATGACATAAAATGAGGAATTAATAACAAAAGCAAAGCAGAAAATCTATTACCTAGGGATTAAAAAGGGAAAAAAAAACACCTCTTATGAAACCATTAGGATACGAGGACAGCAAAACTATATTTTCAGATGATTTAGGGAGTAATGGAAGTTAAAATGCACTTCAATTTTCAACTCTGTGCTAGACTAGGTACACTGAGCACATCTGCTCCAGTCGGAAACCCAATTTCCTGCATAAAACGTGCGCCAGACACTGGCCTTGTGTTCACTGACCTCTCTCCTTCCTCTGCACTCATGACCAGCCCTCTTTCATCTAGCCCACATGCTTTGCGTAACTCTGGTGTCTGGAATGTGTGAACAGAAGTGATGTGTCACTGCCTGTGATGTCTAGGCAGATGTACCAGTCTGCAATATTTCTCCTAGGTGTACACATTTGTTACTTGCAGTATGTCTGGATGACTTTCCAAACACATGTTGAAAATGGCAGTCAGCATCCAGAAGGAACCTGAGCTCCTGAGTGACCAAGTAGACTGGACTCTACAATACCGTGAACTGTTAGACTCAGATATTACAGAGAAATGAATCTCTGTTATGCTTATTGATGAACATTTTGAGATTGCTTGCTAAAGTACCACTATTCATTACACTTACTAACACAGAGGCTGAGCTCCTCAAGCTGAGTTTTACACTGATGATTGCTCTGTGATCAGGGTAAAAAAATGAAATAACAGGCTCTAAAGATGGGATCCATTTCCCACACTGAGAAAATATTGATTTCAATGGAAGTTTTGGTGGTTGGGAAAGAGATCAGGGACTTACTGATCTGTTGGGACTGAATTTTTTAAAGAAACGATTCCTTACCTTCGGGTTTGTTTAGGGCATTCATGATAATACATGACTTGGAAATGAGATGGGACCAAACAATAGCCAAAGAAAGTACTTCCTGACTGCTCTTTTGACTGGTCTCTCAGAAATATAATGTCACGTGCCATGAGGGTTGTCGCCTCTCATCCAGGGTGAGGAGATGAGGTGAATCAGTTCTTTAATGTGTTTCAGCAAGTGTTGTCTGCTTTGGGTAAAATGTTGCAAGACAAAAATTAATTCAGGAAAAAACTGATTTGCAAGCAAAATCAAAGTGGCTATAGAAAAGGCAGAAATGTGGGACCTTTAGAAAGTTGAAAAAACCTACTGCTTTTAGACCTTAAATATTAGGAAATGATATTGGGGAAACTTCTGAACAATAAATTTGAATTATGCTTCAATCCTGAAGCAAGTAGCAGGTTAAGGAAGTGACCTAAGGGTCTGAGTTACTAAGCATCACTATGCATAGTTTGTACCAAAAGAAGCCAACAACTCAACATCTCTCTTGGAACTACATTTGAGATGGAAGCCTGGGATTTGTTATTAGCAGAGGGAATTTGATTGAGGGAAGTAGACCCAAATCCAACTAAGTACCAGAGTTATTTTTTCGCCACAGAAACAACCATCCTAGACTAAAAGAGTATTTTATCGATCAAGAATGAAACCACCACCTCTTCATGACAGGAAGCATCCTCCACCCCTTCTGAAGAGGACTGAATCTCTCAAAGTCATTTCATAGGAGAAATAGAGAAAAATCAACCTGAGAAACGACTTAAGGATAATACCATGGAGATGAGTGAATCAAGAACAGAGGACTAAGTCCTAAAGTCCATCTTCACAGTGTCTTTCGGCACAATTTCAAAATGATTGACAGATTATTTTGTATGGATTGGTCTTATCTTTTCCAAATGGAGCTATATGAGATTGTCAAAAAGTTTTGCTATAAGGATTCCAGTACATGTTTATTTCAAACAAAGTATGCTTAAACACATCTGTGTGGTCTGTAGAAAGGTGCAGACAGATTCTCTCAGTAAGACACTGGTCTTAATCTTGTTAGGATACCCTTCAGAAAAGGAAGCCATCTTCTATGTTTAAGAAAAGTGATTTTAAAGTTAGGGATAATATCAGAATTTTTACAAAACTCAAGTGGACATATGCTCAGACCCTTGCACTCCTGCCACACCGTAAAATAGCGGTGCGTAGATCAATTGAGTATTGTCAAGCTTGGAAAGATCACCAAAAATTTGTTTCAGACATAAGTCATATCAAAAGCTTAGGGAGTGGGTTTATAAGAAATTAATAAGGAGTAATATTGAAAGATTTTATCAAAGGACATGCAAGAAGATCATAGGGATTTAGTAAGAAGGAGATGGTAGCAAACTGAAAAACTGTATTGATGAGAAAAATAAAGGATTGTTTTTGCATCATCATTCTTCAAGGAGAGAAAAAGTTCATCTCATCTAGGGCCCTGATCGTGCCCCTTCAGCCTTTTTTTATTCCTCAAATGAAAATGTCTTTAAAAAACGTGACTTGAGACAATCCAAGGTGTCAACCTGCCATTCTGACACGGTGTGCATCAAAGAGCACAGGATTCCTCAGGGATCCGTTCTGTTATTTGTTCGATGCCCTCAAGTAGCCTCTAACTTTGTCAACTTGAGCTGCATTTTGAAGTCTTGAGGTCAGCTTTTCATTCAAGTGTTTCTTCCATTTGCCTTAACTACTCTACTTTCCAAAGAAGACTTGAGAGTCTCTTCTGACATCTGTGGGGATCTCTCCTTTCCTTTCTGTGTCATGACGTCTCGCCAGCAGGAATAAGATGAAATACTGTACAGCAAAATAGAAACACTGAGTTATTACTCCTTGAGACACCACAGATGAATCTCAGGGAAATAATCTTGTGAAGGAAGAAAAAAAACTGGTCATAGAATCGATCAGTATAAGTGCATTTATGTAAAACTAGTGTGGGATTCACATATGTGGTTGGAAACTACCAGGAAGGTCATCAAAAGAGAATGGACACACAATTCAGGACAGTAATTGTGCTCAGGGTGTTGAGATGACAAGAAATAGAACCAGAAAGGCTGTAGCAAAGTCAATGACTTTTCTCTTTTTCCTAAATTGCGTTGTTATTCTCTTTTGCCTTACATGTATGTAATGTCTATCTAAGTTGATGTGCCTTAAATAAGGAAAAAGATAGTAATAATAATTGTTACTAACTACTAGTTGTTATTGACTATTCTTAGCTATCAGAAGAATCTAGCTTCTGATACATACATCACAGGTTCAATAGGTGCAGTTATACAGTGATGATTATTATAATAAAGTTATAGAGAGCTTGAGGCAGAGAAGCAGTAAGAGTCAGACACATTTCACATAAGGGTAGCATGCTCACCTCCACCAATTGGATGGTCCCTGTGGAGAGAGAGAGAGAGCAAATTTTAATTTTCCCCATTTAAGTATGGGGGACACGTGAGCTCTGTCATCACTGGTTGGGGGTAAGTCACAGGAGAGGGCTGTCTTAAAAGTTATATGGTGACAAGGGGAGTGGTCTTAGGAGGGAAGACCTTAGACACCTGGAGGTGGATAAGCAGGCCTGTCTAGTTAGAAGCCATTGACAGTGACTCTTGAATCCCACCCACAGACTTCAAGGAAAGGGAACCAACATCCTACAGCAGGGGCAGTCAGCTTTATAGTGAGACACACAAAGGTCTCAGATAACTGGGAGCTTCAGGGAGAATAGCTAACTTAACTTCCACACCAAATTTTCTGGTAAATAGTTTGCTTAATATTTTGGAGTATATAATTGTGGAAAAGTCCTGTCTTCATCCCACACTTAGCCAGAACTTATTTTAAGAGTTGTATCGCTCACAGAGAAAGAACTTCTATTTTTACCACAATCCTATGAAGAGACTATTGTTATTTTCTTCTATTAAAGTTAGCAAAAATACTAGCATCAATCCCCTCATTCATGACAGAGCCAGGTGTTTTAAACCACTGCTTCATATAACCTTTATTTAATTTTATGGTTCTTAACAACTATAGGTAATGTTTACATGCAGAACAAAAACAAACATTATAACATGTCCTTCACCCTTCGTTACTGCTGGTATTCTTACAAAGTTTGAATGAATTTAGTCTAAATTAAAGATATTTTAATATTACAACTGGAAGAACTTTGAAGCACATTAAAAACTTACAGTTCAGTGCTATTTACATTGAGCTTCCAATTTTAAAAATATGTTTCCATAAGCCTCCATCAATGCTGAGGAAAGTACGTTTATACCATCATTTGCATTTTATGGACAAGGAACCAGGTCATGTGACTCTCTAGTTCTTGCAGAATGGAGTCATCATCCTGGAAATAGGCATTTTACCCATCTCTTAGTCATACTTATTTACATAATATGTGTCACTCTGGTCCAGAATAGATTTTTGTCTTGATAATGACTTGAAGGTATGGCCTCCAGGAGATGCTCACTCGGAAATTTCTTCACTCTTTTTCAGAGGACTGGTTATAAACCTGTGCTGCGTGGAGGATATGAAAAGACAATTCCTGTTGGCTAGGAAAGGTTCCGAAGACAAATTACTTTTATTAGAATTATGATCCTATGCATGTTAACTCTTTACTATAGATAGGACTCAACTTTGGTCATGACTGGAAGCTACCACTTATGAGCTTTTGGAAACGCCCATCGTTTCAGACCACCTTCCTTCCTTTTACTTCATGTCGTTCCTCCAGATATCACATTCCCTAAGCATCGGGCTCTCCGCTGTACCCAGCCTCAACCCCCCACCCCACCTCCCCACTCTGCCCTCATTTATTTCATCTTCAATGACGTAACGACCTTTTAGATTGATGATAAATGACCTTGGTATCCTAGAAATCAGGTTGGCTCAGAAATCATAAGACATCTATCTGTTTTCGTCCACCTTTTCCATTACCTGTCCCAGAACCTTAAACATTCCACCCACCTATCGTGAACCTCAGTTCCCCTTCCTCTAACAGAGAAGGATGAATTATATATTCCCTGAAATGCCTTTTAAATAAAATATTTTAGTCTCTTTAGCTGCAAGTATAACTTAAAAGCTGCCTAGCTATTTCTCCTCTTAGGAGTATCTTCTATGAATAAAAAAGAGAACTTTATAATATCATTATTTTTATTCAGTACCTTAATATGCACTATATGTAACTGTAAAAACACTTCAGGTTCTTCTTACATCAGCCTCTCCCACCAACTGATTCTCTATTCTTTTGTCAAAATGACTTTTAAAACTACTGATTCCATCACCTTGCTTCCATTGTAGTGTCCAAACGTTATTAATTTGTGTAACTTTGGAAGCTTATTAGTTAGAAGGACAAGTGATGCTTTCTAGGTCCATCTATGTGTTTTTATTGTAAGGTGCCCTCAGACAGGTTCCCACACATAACAGTCCTATGTACAACAGAGACAAACACTGCATGGTCTACGCCATCCTCGCAACTATTTTTATTCTTGAGCCCACCATTACAGCCCCTCTAACAATCCACCCTGTTGAAGACCTTCCTCTCTTTTGATGCCCTTCTGTTTTAGCACACATGATGTCCTTTTCCACAACTTATCTCTACTCACAACACGTTCAGATAATGTAAGACAAATTCTCACCATCCTTGCCTGTAAGTTTTATTCTGACGGTACTTCTTCCAAGACAGGACTTGTTTGTTCTTTTGGAAATCCGGGGTGCTTTCCATATTCTTTGCCAGCATCGTCATTTGAATGCACCAATTCTTCTTTCGTATTCCTTTCCTTATTCAGCTTCCAATGTTCACATGCATATCAGACCATTCAAAATGCCATGGTGTGTTAGTCTGGGTAGACTAGAGCAACAAATTCAAGGACATGCGTATCGACATAAGGAAAGGGTTTATATACAAAAGGAATGGGACATGGAGGAAGCCTCCCAGCCCAGTCCAGTTCAAAGTCATAAGTCCAATATTAACTCATATGCCCGAAATCAGTCTATAAAGTCTTCTTCCGACTCACGAAGTCACAGGTCAGTGGGTGCAGAATCCCTGTGCTGGCAGGGAACCTCACCTCCAGAAATCAGGGTCCATCAACAGCAGAAGCAACTAATCGCTGGCAGAGGTCTCCATCTGGCCGCCCCAGCTTCAGAGGTCTGGCTCCATCAAGGCAAAGCTGTGTGGTCTCTCCGCCGGCTTCTCCAGCTTCTCAAATGCTACCAGCTTGTCTTGTCTGTGATTAATCGTCCCTGAAACTAACTCTCAACAACTGGGGAAGATAGCTTCTCATCTTCACGAGGGAAATATCCTGAGATTTTCAAGGAGTCTCAGGTGAAAGCCATGTCCACATAGAGGCCTCATTGGCTACTCAATGGCTATCTCCAGATTAACTGGCTAGACTCCACCCCTACATTTCAATCATAAAATTAGCATAAGCACATGACTGCCACACATGGTTTAGTTCAAGATCAATAGTACCATAGTCCTCAAAATGTAATTTTAATAAATCAATTCGACCAAGTCAACAATTGATACAACTCGTCATTATTAACAACAACTTTCAGATCATAATAATGTTTATTTAAAATCCAATTCTCCTTCTTTATTCAGTTTTAATATGTGAACCTCATCTAAACTCCTCTGTCCTTTCCCTACAGTAAAGTTAACTAGACTCTTTAGTGCTTCTTCTTGTTCTAGTGGCTTTTACCCATTACAATAATAACATTAAATGAAGACTATTACTTAAACAACCTATATGTGGGACCTAGTATAGACAAGAACTCTGAACCGCTTGTACCATTAACTTCAATCCCATGCAGTGGGCTAATTTCATGCTCAAATCATTATCATCTATCATTATCATCATCATTATCATTCCGACTCATAGCCACCCTAGAAGCTAGGGTAGAACTGTCCCTGTGAATTTCTGAGGCCTTGAATATTTAATGCTGTGATATTTCACTCTTATGATCCTAGAAATGTAAAGATTTTTCCAGGATTTCCTTCTTTGTAACAAACTCTTGCTCATGCATGATGATTTTCTAAATGCCTTTATTTTAATCCATTGTCCTTTAAAACCCTAATCTATTTTCCTATTCCAACACTGGACTTACCATTCTTCTGAAAGTAACTGGATTTGGCATAAAAAGACATTTGTCATCTTTCAGTGAATCCTTATTGTGCGCAGACTCAAAACTTACAACTCCTGAATGGGCATGGAAAATCCATCATGGATCTAGTTCCACTTTAGCTTTCAGTCCCATCCTATCCGCTATCCCTTCTGCCTTGACTTCTCTTCCATCACAAAATACCAGATTCTGAATTATGGTGAGTTAGGACTAAGTTGCCTTCCACCACTCTGGCAGAGACATCATATGAATAATATTTATATCTCAACTTTTATCAAGATGACGTAACTTAAACATGTAAGGTGTCTAATTATTTTAGAACGCTTACGAATGCTTTCTCGATAAAATTGCCTATTATCATTAATCATACTTGTATCTTTACTGTGCATTTTCCATAGGCTGGAATTTCTTTCGCTAGTCTCTGTACTTGTTTAACTTTACTTATTCTTCAAAGGTCAGAGAAAATGTTAGAAACCTGTGCAACCTTCTGTGATAATCATGGTCAGAATTAATTGTCCTCTTTTCTGCATTATCAAAGAGCTTTAGTTTTACTTAAATTTTAGCTCATATTAGAATTATTTATTTCTAGTTCCACAATTAGATTGTAAGGTTAATGAGGGCAGGGACCAAGGATCATTTGTTACTCATCTTCACGATCCCCAGAGTGGCTATGACTGATTATTCAACCAAGAAGTGCTTATTAAATTGGACTTGGAAATTGAGGTTGAAAATTTTTGAAGTCACTAAGGAGATACATTATAATGATGGAACAGTGTGCATTTAAAAAATATTTTGGAGCAGTGGACCTCAACCAGGCCTCTTTCAATTTATATGTCATCTCTCCAAGGTCAGCTATGTGATTTCTTCTTCTCTGAAAAGTCACACAAAATGGGGAATAGTTATAGGTATATAAGATGGTATGTTTATGTTGTGTCCAAAATACAGTCCTATTCCTAAATATTGAAGGACAATTAAGCTGATCTCAGGGAAATTACTATACTAAAGTAAGAACAAAGATGTGCATTTGTACTGTATTAGAAGATGAAAGGAATAGACTCAAACTCAGTGCTATTGAGGTAATTCAAGCTCATACCTTTCTTCTAGCACAGGGTAAAAATTCCCCTGTAGATTTACTAGACTATAGCAGGTGAACAAAACCTTGTCTTTCTCCTGAAGAGTGGCTCTGGGTTTCCAATTCTGATGTTGTGGTTAGCAGCCCAACAGGGAACCATTACATCAACAGGGCTCCCCATGAAAGGACTAAGTGTTTTTTTTTAAATGATGATAACGATACTAATAATATTGTTAATGTTTTTGAATGATCATTTAGTGCAAGGAATTGTTTCTAAAATTTATATGAACTAACTCATAAACTATGAGTTTGTAGGTAGAATTGTTATTTCTAAAACTCCCCACTCCTAATGGCTCCCTTTCAAAGAGTACATATTGGAAAGTAACTTTACAGCGAGAGTGTTGACAAACACCAGGTGATCAAGGTCAAGCTCAGTAATGTTAAGTCATGCTGTGAGAAAGGACCCTGGATCCAATGTGATCAAAATTGTATTTTACCTCTGTAATCGTCTTCCAAATACTCACACATTTAGACAAGTCATGAGAAAAATACCAGAAAAATTCTGTACCCTTCAAACTTATCTAACTTATAATAAATATGGAACTTTTGAGATGATGTCACACCCAAGAGGATAAGAAGGGATGATAATTACATGCAATGTTGTATCCACAATGGGATTCTACAATGGAAAGTGAATGGACTAGAAACTTCAATTGATAATAATATATCTATGTTTGTTCATTAATTTCAAACCAACATATCATAATTATGTAATTTGTTAAATAATAGAGGAATCTTTATACAACTGGAGAAATGTGCTATAGGCATCCTCTTGTACTTTCTAGTTTCCTAATTTTTATGTACATATAAGATCATTTTTTAAAGAACCTTTTAAAAGTATGATTATAGTTTTTAGATGGCTCTATGCATAACAAATGAAAATACTACCTGGTCCACCTGCATTGTTGGAATTCCTGTCATGTCTGAGTCTGTTGATACAGCTGTTATGTCAGTCCAATAATTTGATGATCATTCGCTTTTTCATTGATTCTCCACTTTACTAAGCATGGTGTCCATTTCCTGGAACAGGTCCCTCATGAAATGAAGTCTCAACATTTTCCCTTCTAAGGAACATTCTGCTTTTACTTTTTCAAAGACAGATTTGTTTGTTCTTTTGGCAGTCTTATTATTTGTCACCAAAACCATAATTCAAATATATCATTTTTAAGTAGAATTGTTGCTCTAAAAAAAATAAAGTCTACTAATTAAGAAAACAGGCACACAAAAAAACCTAAAGTGAGATGCCACTTCACATCAAGCAGGATGGTTGTACTGAAAAAGAATGATAATGACAAATTGTTAGCTAAAATGTGGATAAACCAGAACATTCAAGTACTACTGGTGGTAATATAAAATTCAGTTTCTTTGATAACATTTCTGGCTGTTTTTCAAAGTAAATGTATGGGTATCTTAGCTTTGGAGCATTCCTGGTGGTATGTACCAGATAGGCCACATTGACTCTGGGGACTCAAACTGGGGGTAGTGGAATACTGGGCCATTGGATCCTGGATCTTCAGAGTCCACAGCATTCTGTAGAGGTAGCATCAGTGAGATCCAATTATGAGACAAACTTATAATCTGATGTCTTAAGACTGAAAATTTTTGGTGTCTGAGGAAGAGGAAGGCAGATGTAGCTATTGTGTGGCAGTTAAGTAATTTCATGTCAAGTTGATAAAGTAAAGGGGTGGAGTCCAGCTTGTCCATCAGGGAATAATCTGGTGTTCCCTCCCTGTGGGTGTGACCGTCTCATGAGGATTCTGGAATTTCCTTTTTCCCTCCCAGGAACTGGACACTCTCTCCAGACACACTCAGGAGCTAGGGTGGTCACATGGAGATGTTTCTACCACCAGTGGATCCACAAGACTTTCCATCCAATAACTTCTGATCTTCATGTGTTTGACTACATAACATATGCTGCTTGAGTCTGAGAGGAACTTATAGGCTAATGTCTTACGTATTGTATTTGTGTACTTCATCTGGACTTTGCTGAGATATTTTATTGATGCATAATTAGTTTTTGATATAAAGTTCTCTGGATTTGTTTCTCAAGTCAAACTTGACTAACACATATCGGTAGGTGGACAACCGTTGTCTAGTAACATCAATGCCCTATCTGCTTTGTTAAGCTATATATTATCTTAAATATGTGACTGACTTTCACAATTAATATCATCATAAACTTTCCCTGGTTGATCATTAACTCCCATTGTTTGTTGAAATATCATCTAGCCACAAAAGGAATGATTGCATACAGATGAATAATGAGGAGTTAGCCTACATTGACTTAATATTCCTCTATCATCAGTATTTAAGCAAATTAAGCAATTGAAGAACAATGACTTCTTACATCATGGCCCTACTCGAAGAAGATTGGTTTGCTACAGCAAAGTGTGGTGAAGAAGTTAGAAGATGCCCAGTTATCAGCTAAAATAGTGTCTGAGATTTAGAGGCTTGCTTCCAAACAAGGGAGACATCAGCTAAGTCCACAGGGAAGAAGCACATGAACATCACCAGTAAAAGCGCTGTAAATCATATAATTTAAAGAAGGAGGGGATAGCTCAGTGTATATATTGGGAGAATCTGGTTTGCAGAAGATTTGGGGAGCCCAACAAACATTTGTGAGACCTACATAGAAAATAACTCTCCAACAATTTTCCTCTATCCATAATAGAGGGAAAGGATGAAACTGGTTACCAATTAGAGTGCATTGGAGAGATGATGATAGAAGATCAACATTAAAAGCTTAACGTAGGGCTGAGCCCTGGTGGCGTAAATGGTTGAGTGCGGAACTGCAGCCCGCGACCTTGGCAGTTCAAATCCAGAGGTGGCTCTCAGGAGTGGCACTGAGTAGTGCTACGACCACCAGAGACAGTGATGCCCACCAAACACACACACACACACACACACAAAAGCTTAACACAAACAGTTTAAAACATGTCTGTTGTTTTCCCCTCTGATGCATGTTAGGCCTGATCTGATTATCAACATTTCCTGTATTTTTTCCATTTTTGTGTCCTCATATTCACACTTATTTCAGATGTCTTTTGTCATTGGGGAAGGGGCCCTCTTGAATTTCGTTAGATGTTTTTATGGTTTTCAGTATATGAAACCCAGGATCAGTAAACCTACAGGGAAAGCAGGTAGAGTAAGGGTTTCTGTGGGTTCCAGTGGTGATGGTGATGGTGGTGGTGGTGGTGAGAGTTGGGAAACGGGAGCCAATGTTAAGAAACTCAAGAAAGAAAAGAGTGTTTTAAAATTGGCTGTGATACCAGTTGTGCAATACTGCTTGATATGACTGAACTATGGAATGAGGTGACATGTGTATCAACTCTCAATAAAATGGATTTTTTAAAAAGAAGAAAAATTAGGCATAGCTGCCTGGAAATTCTTTTCCTAGGTATATACCCAAGAGATATGAAGGCATGATAGCAAACATTTGTACATGAATGTTAAGGACCATTATTCCCAAGGGTCAAACTATGCAAGCAACCTAAGAGTCTGATTAAATAGTTAAAATAAAACGTGGTGCAGCCACACAATGATTCTTACTCTGTGATAAGAAGAGAACAGTACCTGAGAGAGGCTTGAATGTAGAGGGAATGGAACTTCCCTCGCTTTTCCTTCTGGAGGCTTGCTACAACTGTTAGACTCTAGGGAAGAAATGTCATTAAAGTTCTGATTACACTCACAACCTGCTCAGAGGAAGGAGGTCTTCTTTCCCCTTTGCAATTCTGAGAATGGTTCTATTAGGGGAGTCAAAGAAAATTCATCTCAAGCAAAATGACAAACTTATTCCTAGTACCCAGTTAAGTTATTTAGATGCATGGCAAATCATCATTTAAAACCAACTCTTACAAGGCAAACTTGCTTTCCATTCCACAGCCTGTCACATACTTGCTTTTCTTTCATGACAGGGGGTGCCTATCTGTCACACAAGTGTGATTTCCCAATGCCTAAAATGTTAATGTATATGGGAAGATAGGGGTAGGATGGTTTTTTTATCAACCATGGTTTTAAAACCTGCCAAATAACAGAAACATGACCCATTTGCATCAACACAAGGGTCATTTTTCTCTGATCCACAGTAGCAAAGACTGTGCAACCATAGAGCCTGGAGCTGGGAAGGGGACAGAAAACAAAGCATGATGGGACCTTTTAGGGTAAGATCTATGAAAATTAATTTATTCAATACTTTTAAACAAATGTAGGGTATAAGGAGCTTTAAGTGTTATTTTCCTATTGAGTTATGTGCTCTTTGGTAAATGCTGTCATGTTAAATGATTACGGACAGAGGGGAAAATGGAATTGAATTCACCTTGGTGGTCTTCATGATATTAAAGAAACATTTTTCCCAATGCTAACTGTGTGGCAGAAATGGAACTCTTTCTGTGGTCATAATAATGAAATGGAAAAGTTAGAAATACCTGGAAACTCCAGAAATTCCTGTGATACCAGGACATTGATAAAAGTAATCCAAGAAAAATATCCATTAAATGTGCACTGGTATCTCATTTCTTTTTCAATTTCTACAAGTATTCAGTAAACTCCATCTGGTTACTAGGCCCATGATAGTTGAGGACAGATGACTGTTCCAACATGTAGTTGAGTAAGTAGACACATGCATAGTCAAGGGTGGCACACTTTGAAGGAAGAAAAATGGAAGGTTAGTCCATGAGGGGTGCTGAGCCAATGTTCTAAAGGTAAGAAATCAGGTACCTATGTTTAAGGGGTATTAAATAGAAGATCCTGACTACTAAAAACATATGAGTACATTAAATAAACTATGACCCCAAATGTCATCTGATGATCTTAGAAGGAAGACGCTCCTCCAGTGGCCCTTGGACAGGTGGTTTGTTTAACATTTGATTGTTGGGAGACTACAGCAGAAGCCACAACTTTAAGATTAACATGCGTGGAAACATTTTTGGGTTGTGTGCAAAGAAAATTTTCATTTTCTGTGCTTATATATTGGGCGACTAACAACAAGGTCAGCAGTTTGAAACCACAGAAGGCCTCAGTGGCTGTACAGGAGAAAGGTGAGATTTTCCATCCCCATAAAGGTTTATAGACTCACCAGCAGGCACGCTTCTCCTCTGCCCTATAGTGCCACTCTAGGTCAGAATTGACTTGATAGTGATAAGTTATGAGTTGTTTTTGTTTCAAATCATTTCTATTATTAACTATAGCCTGAATTATTTCCATGAAGAGGCAGCAGCACGGGAAGAATACATGCCTTGAGTCAGACAAAAAAAAAGCATTTGGATCCCACCCAAGCACATACTAGCTGTGTGACCTTGGAGGAATAACTCTCCCTCTCTGAGTCTATTCAGAGTACCCTCCTCTGTAAAATTGGGAATCTACTACCTACATTAAGATGCCATGGGTGTTCAGAAGCTGTAAAGATGTGCAGAGGGCTTGGTACAAAACAGAGACTTTCGACTATGTATTGCTTTATTCTTGCATTTGCTGTTTTTCTTTTACCCCTATCTCTCTGAAGGTGAAAGCGAAAGGTTATATGAAAAGCACCAGGTGCCAAGACCTTATCAGTGTCTACAACTGTGTGTGCCCCAGAAAGCAATGGCCTGGGAGCAGCCTTTTGGCATCTCCCCAGGTCTATTGAATGAGTCCTGTTCTGGGGAACTTGCGGCTGACTCCCATTGTTCATTAAAGCACAATGGTGTGTGGAATTCAAGGCGGAATGAGCAGCTTGAAATCCACCTTTAGAAATAAGATCGGTTATGATTCCCTCAAGAGGCCCAGCCTGGGGAATAGGATGCCTCTTCCTGGCCTCTCTACTGAGGGGAAGAGTGACTGTCACTGACGTTTGGCTGTCAGATGCATTTTGTAGGCATCCGTCTTTACTCCTGGGGCGGCCGGCACTGGGAGCATCAAACAGAGGAATTAAATAGACCATGAGAAGTGTGTCGCCTCATGTCTCACACAGGCCCAGTGGGAAGCCCTGCCTTTGCACCTTTACAGGTGGCAGCCATGCCTTCTCATTGCATCCCTAATGCCATCTCTCTTAAGAGCTAATGGGTTTTTCCTAATATTTAATCAATGCTGAATCTGTGATGCTAAGATATGCCTCACAATTTCCCTTTCAACTTCCCAATGAGGACGAGGTGAGGAACCGGATGTTTAGGATGTTAGGATGTTTAGGATGAAACTTCAGAGCTGAAGTTAGATGGCTTTCCCACACAACTGTCTGCAAAACCCATAAAGTCTGTAAAATGGTTTTCAACCCAAAGGAAAAGTGATCTGTAATGCTTGCTTTGGGTAGATAATGTCTTTGACTGGTCCAGACTGAGTTTGGCTGGTGACATCTTGACTTTGACATGTTCTCAGGTTCATCCTGGCATCAAGCACATTCCTTGCCATGCAGCTACCTGGAGGGGCTGCCAATACAATCTTTTCTGCCCACTTCCCACTAATTTGGTGAGTTTCATGACAGGGGCTACTCACTTTCTTTTACATGTGTTAATTCATTGAGCACAACAACCCAAGAAGGTTAGTATTCTTATATCACACTTAAAAGGAACAGGAAGCATAAGCAATTTGATTTTAAGACTGTACAGTAAGCTTGATTTTAAAGGTCTACTTAATTAATACTTCCCCACACTGCCTCAATTTCTATACTCTTTTAATAGTAACATTAGAGAGAAAAGGAACAAAGAGAAACAATGGTGCACCATCCACAATTTTTTTTTAAAGACAGACATAAAAAATTAAGTAAAAATGAAAAGAGAGACAAGGAGATGATGAGAGAAATATCTCAGAAGGCTGTTTGGACAGTAGATTTCCTGCCAAAGATAAGTTATTACGGCAACCTTGCTGGAAATAGTTTTAAAACAGATCAGCCAAGCATATTGAGAGAAAGGAGAAAGGGCCTGGGAAAGTAGCCACAAGTCATGTTTCATGGTCTCTGGACACTTCCATCTTACAGGCTTAAGATAGCTTGAATGATGCTTACCTGGTGTCTGAGGAGGCAGGGATAAAAACTTGAAACCCAGCTTGAACCATGGCCACCCAGCAAGATTGTTCAGATGCCAAAGAATCTTATTGAATAGCAAGTCATTCTATATGTCACATGACCAAGCAAAAGTCACTGACTCTTGACAGAGATACTGAAGATGGATGGGAGCATTGCAGTGGTAACCAGGATGTGTGCAGAAATGCATAGAGTCAGACACTTGTCTTCCTCTTCATACTATGGAAACCCAGCCCCACTGGCTTTGACTGCCTTCCAGCTCCTTGCCACCTTGTATGCCAGAGAATTGCTCTACAGCAGCAGTTATCAACCTGTGGGTCACGGACCCTTTGCGGGGGGTTGCCCAATTCATAACAGTGGAAAAATTACAGTTATGAAGTAACAACAAAAATCATTCTATGCTTGGGGGGTGGGGCCACAATATGAGGAGCTGTATGAAAGGGTCTCAGCATTACGAAGTTTGAGAACCACTGCTCTACAGGTTCTCGGAGATGCAATCCCACAGACCAGCAGGTTGAAGTGACTGGCACTGATTCTGGGCTGTCAAATGCATTCCATAGCCCTCCATACTTACTCCCATGGAACTTCTGTTGAGTGTATTCAAACCATTGGCCTTTTCTTAGCAAACTAAAGTTTAAACCACAGCACTACTAGGTCTCCTTATTTGCTATTAAAAGAATAAGTAAATTCACTGTGTTTGAGGCTACCTCTTTGGTTTCTGACAACAGTGATCTTACTCATCATGAGAGGAACTTGTTGAAATGCAGACTCTTGGTCTTCACGTCCAGAAGTTGCCATTCAGATGGTCCTGAAAGCCCTGGTGGCTCAGTGTTTGAGCACTTGCTTGCTAACCTCTGGCTGTTTGGAAATATCAGCTGTTGCACGGGATAAAATATCTGGTGATCTGCTCTCTTAACAATTCCCGTTGTCCACTGTGGACAACAGAAAAGTGGGTGAAGGGAGTCATCAGCCAGTTAAGACATGAAAAAATAATAATTTGTAAATTATCAAGGTTTCATGAGGGAGAGAAAGTAAGGGAAGGGGGTAATGAGCTGATATCAAGGGCTCAAGTAGAAAGAAAATATTTTGAAAAGGTTGATGGCAACATATATACAAATGTCCTTGAAACAAAGGATGGATGTATGGACTATGATAGAATTGTAAGAGCTCCCAATAAAATGATTTTTAATAAAAAAAATTCCCATGAGACAGATCTACTCTGTTATTTGTGGGTAAAATCTAATATTATTGTTATAGAATTTACTCCAAACCAAAAGTGTGTTTAAACATGTATCTGCAATTGATGAGTGGTAGCAAAGGCATTCTTCCTCAGCCCAATAATCTCTTAGTCTCCTTTGGGTGCCATCTGTGGCAGTCATGTGCTTATGTTAATTTTATGATTGAAATGTAGGGGTGGAGTCTATCCTGTTAATTTGGAGATAGCCATTGAGTAGCCAATCAGGTCTCGATGTGGGCATCACTTTCTCCTGATATATCTGGGAATTCTCATGATATTTCCCTCATGGAGATGAGAAGCTATCTCCCTACTTGTTGGGAGTTAGTTCTCAGAGACGATGAATCACAGACAAGATGGCAGCATCTGAGAAGCTAGAAGAGCTGGTGGAGAGACTACATGGTTTTGCCCTGATGGAGCCAGACCTCTGAAGCTGGAGCGGCCACCTGGAGACCACTGCCAGCAATGAGTTGCTTCTTCACTCAGACTTAGGACTTTGAACTGGACTGGGCTGGGATGTTTTCTAAATGTCCTCTTTTTCTTGTATGTAAACCTTTTCCTTGTATCTACATGCATGTCTATAAAATTTGTAATGCTAGTCTACCCGGATTAACACATGATTGAAAGAGCTCCATCAAAATCAGAGGCTTCTGATGGAGTATTCTTAGCCAGTTATATTCAGTGCAGCGAGGTCACCATCAAAGGTTATGATTTCTTGGGATCCCAAAGAGATAATCTTGATCAGTTTTTTCAAAGGACATGAGATAATCAAAAAGGCTTATTATGAAAGAGTTGAAAGGAAATTGAAAACTGCATTGGTGAAAAAGAGACCAGGAAAGTTGCATTAGTGTAAGAGTGAAGGGCTAGATGACCTCATTTGGAGGTGATAAGGAGATAAAAAAACTCACTGGAGGCAGGACAGAGGCTCACTTTCTCTGAGACATTTCCATTAACAAGACACTTGGAGCTCTGAAGCCTGAGGAGTCATATGGAGACCCCTGCCAGTGCTGAGATGCTCATGATGCCTCTAGATCCACAAGACCTTCCACCCAATGGTCTGTGATCTTCCTGCCTTTGGCATTATTGCATCTGTTCCATGAGTCTGAAGAGCACTGTATAGTTTGCTATTGGACATATCGGCCTTAAGGACTTGATCTTCAATGTTTTCTCAATATTCAACGGCTCTGGTATATAAAATCCTTTCTTATACACATATGGGTACCTATGAATTTTTTTTTCTAGGCTACCTAGACTAGCACACTGTCCTTCAAGAATTTCATTGGGAAACCCTATCCCAACCACCCTGTATCTCCGATCTTGCTATTTTGCTCCCCAAACTCAAAATACATTTCAAAGAAACAGTGTTTGAGGTCCTTAATGATAACCAAAATGATTTTGTGTAGTAGTATAAGTGTAGAATTCTTGAGAAAGGGTGAGAAAGATGAAAACACCACTTTCAGAAGTATATAACTCCAGATTGATGGTATGTAAAGGAACAGTCATTTCACACCTTGATGTTTGAGCTTGATAAAGGGTTCTGTGCTTGCGTAACAATATTTTTTGACTCACCCCCTTTCCGGATTGCTATGAGTTGTGATTAACACATTAACTTGTGGGTACAGTATGCCAACACAGGAGCGGGACCCAGAAATATCCCTTTTAATAAAAATTCAGGTGACTTCTGTTAAAGAAGTCTTCAACCTTCATTGTGAAGACCAGTTGAAATTCTCTGAGAGTTTCATTTGTACAACTGCTGGAATTTTACAAAAAATCATATGCCTATTTGAATTCCTGTCAGATGCCTAGCTTCAGATTCTCTGGAAGGAAGCCATTCATCATAGGCTAGGTACCCTAGAAACCAGTGCTGGCAAAGAGATCGACATCCAAGTCGTTGATTATGGAGATCCCAGTAATCATCCCCTCTGGTGGAGGATGGAGATTGGGCTGAGAAAGAAAGTAGACACAATGGAAGTCTCAGTGAAAATAAAGGATATGAATCTAAAATCATTTTCTCAGGTGTCTATCAGGCACCTACTTAAACCCCATATGGATCTGCATTGAATTCTTTGGTATGTGACCCAAGTTTGACTGATGTCAGAATACAGCAAAGAAGAATGAAGGGTGTGGACATATCTGAACCCTATCTTGTGGCTTCAGAGAAGTCAGAGGAGGTCAGATAAGTCCTCTATGTGGTTTCCCATGCCCCTTGTAAAGGAATAAACCATTAGGTGTCCTTCACCCTGGCCAACCTCACAGGGTTGACAGTTATCTGCCAGCAGCCTTCCTAGCCATTCAGAAAATATGTCCTCCCCTTTTGAAGTCCACATCCCACCTTGAAAACACAAACAAAATAATTGTGATCAAGTTTAATCATATTCGTAGTGGTCCTATAAGATCAAGTCAATTTTTTCCATTGGATTTCCACGTCAGTAAATTTCTAGGAAAGCAGAACTGTGCCACATCTTTCTTTCATTTAGCAATGGTGGTTTCAACCGAGAAGTCTTTGGTTAGCAGCGCAATTCCTGTACCACTCTATCACCAAGGTTCACACCACTGAGTGAAAACAGTTTCTTGTTGTAGCCCTTCATTTATTCTCCTTCCCTTCCCCATTGAGAGCTGTGCATTCTGCATCATTATTGGTTGCAAAGAACATGAAAGGATAATTGGAATATGCCCTGGATGGCCCCCAAAGACGGTGCCAGCCCTATCTCTCAGACAATGCCCACTCATTCCACAGATCTAGGGCCATCGTCTTGCTGGGAAAATTCCTTGCAGAAACAAATCAGTCTCCTCTTGGTGCTCTCACTATCCTTTGTTCAGAATTGCATTAAGACCTACTTTTTTTCCATGATAATTGTCTAATTGTTGGCGTGATGTCACAGGCATGCCTGTATCCCACATGATAAGAGTGCCTACCACTCAGTGGGTACTGTCTGGGTAAATGAATGGTTTATATATGGCTGAGCGGTGAGAGTAAAGAGAAGGCAAAGAGAAGACCCCAGTTTTAATAACCTTTCTTCGGTATCCCCAAAGCACACATCAGGTAAGATTAGGGATATCTTCCCCTTAAGGTAGCAATTCTGATATCACAGCATCTCTGATCCGAGTTTGGAATGAGGGACTATGGGGAAATGTTTGTTTTATTTTGTTTCACTAACATCTTGAGTCTCCCTCTCACACCCTCAGCATCTTGCCAGCTGAATGAACCTGAATAGGATGGCATGGTGAACTAGAAAACTGGTAGGGGATGATGCTAAGCCTTTTCTTCACTGATCTGTGGAAAGCACAAACTGTCCTGCCCCCACGTGCTTCATAATGTGAATTCCTCAGTGAGGTGCCTGAACCAGCCTGTCTATGTGTGATTCACATGACCTAGCCAGGCACACGTGCTAGCCAAGTGCCTTTCCAGTCGAGCAGCCCTTGGCTTCATTAGGTTGCAGCCTGTGCTCTCCCTCCAATCTCTTGCATGAGCAACCCTGAAGCAGAACAAGCAGGGATCGGCCACAATAACAGGTCACCGAGGGCTCAGAGAGGGAGGGGAGGGGCCCCACAATGAGTTTTGCAGGTTCCTTATCCATCCTGAGAAATGCCTGGGGACTCCAGTTGTTTGAAAGCCTGGTACCATTACAGGCTTCTGACAGTTTATTTTAGATCTGTCCTCAGGGACGGAGTATCAAAATTTCCTGTGGATAGCTTGTATAGGTGAGCGATGCTGTTACTTGTTCAAGCAGAAAAGAAGAGCTTAGCAATATAACAGGAGCGTTGGCTTCACCTCAGTGCCAATAAAGCTAGGAGCTTTCTAGTGTTTTCTATCATGCAAAACCCACAGTGCTTGAAACCTTCAGGGAGTGGTGTCAGGGGGAAACAGGATATGTATACTCCTTCCCATCCCTACCCCTTTGGTTTCCTTCCAATTGATGACTTCACTAGAGAGGTGATTTTAAGGGTTAACCTAAATATTCCCTGAGGTCTTATTAATATCCCAATAGTAAATCACTGAGAAGTCATCGTATGATAAGCCTAAATGACCGTAAAGGTGAAATGGGACAAACCAAGAGAAGTAGCTCAGGTGTGCCTAACCATATGGCATGACAAAGGGAAATAAAGACAAATGGATGACAGAAAACTAGTTTTGTTTTGTTTTGTTTTCCCCCAAAGGGTGGATTCCATATGCATATCATCTTGATCACCCTTTGTGCTAGTCTGGTTAGGCTAGAGAAACAAATTCATAAGTATGCATATGTGTATAAAAAAGAGGTTTATATATAAGAGTAATTCAACATTGAGGAAACATCTCAGCCAAGTCCAGTTCAAGGATATAAGTCAGATATTAGCCCAAATGACACCAAACCATAAGCCTTTGTCAGACTCACAAAGCACATGCAATGACACCAGGACACTCACAGGCCAGTGGGAGCAGAGTCTTGTGTATCCAGTGAAAGTAGAAGCATAGTGCTGTCAGAAGTGTCCCCATGGCTCCTCCAGTTTCCAGAGCTCAGGGTCTGTCAGTTCAGGGTCTATGCTGCCTTGTGTTTTGTCAGCTGTAATGTCTCCCAAGAAGTGAGTCGTGATTCTCCCTCCTCCAAAGGGGAAATGCTGCAGGATTTCCCAAAATTCGCAGCAGAGAGGGCCATGCCCACACAGAGGTCTCATTGGCTATCTCCAGATTGATAGGCTAGACCTCACCCCTACACTCTTAATCCTCAAATTGACACCAGATAAGGTGACTGCCACACCCTTGTAATAAGAAGTATTGTCCTGTGTACTTAAGAAAATGTGGACCATGAGTCTCCTAGGGTTTTCATTGTTCCTGGCAGTGGTCTTAGTGAGAAAAGCCCAGCTCTCTCTGACTTCAGAGTCTCTTCTCCATGTCTCATCTCTGATGTCTCCAGGTAGGGAGTTGAAAGGTGGTACAGGAGCAGAAAGTAGGAAGAGGAAAAAGCATAGATGCCGGTGATGATAGTAAAATGGGCTAAGTTATTTCCAGAAGAGGGTCATCAGAATCACCAGGAGAGTTCATTAAAATAAGGAACGTTTTCAGTCTTGCTGACATAGAACATGCCACCCAAGCTGTCATGGCTTAAAATAAACAACTTATTATTTTTCATGCTTCCATAGGATGACTGGTTAGCTCTGCAGCAAGGAGGGATGGGCTGAGTGCTCGGTTGGTGGAAAAGTCCCAATGGCCTCATTTACTCATCAATATGTATTACCTCTTGTAAGGCCAGCTGGTTTTTCAGGTAGGGTGTCTTAGTATTTCCACAAAGCTACTATGACTGCTTTACATCCTGATGGCTGGTTTCTAAGATAAAGAATTCCTAAATAACCAACACCAAGTGGTAAATTCTGTCTTGAGTCATTTCTTCCTGCTAATGTCCCATTGGCCAGAAATAGTTGGACCATCTCAGATTTGGTATGAGGGAACTATATCATGACATGAGTTCTTTGAGACAAAGCTCATTGGAGGTTCCCTACCCCAAAGAAATAATGTTATTCCATTCTAGGACCCTTGTGTGTTGAGTTGTCAATGCTGGGTGTAGGTAGCTGCCTTTTTAAACAAGATTCTTAGAGTATCACCTTCATTTATCTTTTGGCATCACTGCCTCTGGTGGTCGTGGGCGCTACCCATTGTTGCTCCTGAGAGCCGCCACTGGATTTGAACTGCCATGCTCGCAGGCGGCAGTCCCGCACTCAACCGCTTACGCCACCAGGGCTCAGCCCTGCCTTCCCGTATCTTTTCATCTTCTGTCTCCTATCTCCTGCCTTCTCTCTTGAAAATCTACTTTGTGCTGAAAATTCTGCTTAATAAATTAATCAATCAAGGCAATAATGGGTTTATTGATCAGGGGAGAAACTTGCTCATTGATTTGGAGAGAGAATAACAATATTAGCAACCACAAAAATACCATTGGAAAAGTCCTTTGCTGTCACCGATGGCTTTCATTTCATTACTAACTGAACATTTTCCGACCCTCACCTTATGTGATTTCCTAGCAGTACTGAGAGAGATTGAGATGGAGTGGTGGAGAGGAGACAGAGCTCAGTGAGGGATGAAGAGTAAATATATAGGCTTTATTGGAGGTGGGGAAGCACTTTTGGGAAGGGAAGAGAAAGAGGAGCATCTTGAGCTCCTTGGTGGTCCTGAGGCCCAAGAGTTAGGCCAGGGAAGCTGCACCTGGTATTGGGATATATATATATATATATATATATATATATATATGCCTGTATATATGGTTTGATCTACAGGCATGTGGGCTGATGAAAGAAAGGGGAGGTTTCTTTTGCTCTGTTTGCAAGTTTCGGGTTGGGAGGTGACCTGTGAAGAGATCATGTCTTTTTTTCAAACTTGTTTCCTGGAATGTGAGTGGGGGAGCTTGGTGGCTTTCCTGGATAGAAGCTGTCCCCTACCTGGGGAGATCAGCTCTGTGAAATGCCAGAGGCAGGGCTTACAAAGTTCAGCAAGTTGTTCATCTCCTTCTTGTGAGATTGGTGCAAAAGGGTGCAATGGGCTGCCTGGTCCAGGAGACTGCCTGATTCGACCCTGACCCATACAAGTATCCCATCCTGTTCATCAGGTCCTTCTTTCCATTTTGTGACTGTCATGTCATACACGTCCCTTTCTTTTGTCTTACATGCTACATTCAGTTCTTTTTAATAATTGGGGGAGGGGTGGGATACAGGCATTCACGTTCTTCTCCTAATCTGTAAAGGTTGATGTTCTTCAAGGTTTGGTTGCAAGATGTTTTTATTATTATTAATTATTATATTCTCTCTCTCAGGCAATGTTGCACACATAAAGTATTCCATCAACAACGACCACCTACATGACCTTACTCCAAGTGCATGTGACCAGCCCAGGTTTTTTTTAGCCTAGATTTTTTTTATTTTATTCAAATGAAATGGAAACATCTGACACCCAATTCAATCATGCTTTTGAATTAAATCTTCCCGGTCTTCTTCCAATGATATTCTCTCAGTGTATCAAATCCTGATCCAAGTAATCCAGATATTTGTACTCCTCCTACCTAATGTGCCAGAATCCATTCTCTATCATTCATCTTTTTAAAAGATGAGTTAATCACTGTCATAGTTTTACTTGAAATGTTTCTTATCTTTCCAGTGTTCATAAATTAAATGCTAAAATGCTAAGCAGGTGCCATAAGATATTCCATGACCATGTGTCTACTCTCCTCTCGGTAATCTTCCTCTAGATTTCCCACAAATCTCCTGATTGCATCTTCTTTTCATTTCTAGCTCTTCTATCTGATATTACAGAAATGTCTTCCCATTCCCAATTTTGCTGCTAATTCTTTAGCTCGCAGTCCACACATATCTTCATTAAGGAAGGTAGCCTTTACCATACACACTGAACAGATTACCTCTGGACGGTTTATTATCACCCCCATATACAAGTGGACTTCTGATTCTAAGAATTTAGCATCATTTACAACCACACCATCCATTTTGTTCTTATTATATGAAATTCTATCCTCTTCTCTAGACAGTAAGATCTGTGGGACAGAACCCCTTTGTATAACTTATTATACCCATGGAGCCAGGGGGAGCAAAAATTACCAAAAAAATTTGAAAAGGAAGATTCTTGCTAGGGCTATGATCAGATGACATTATTGCTCATTGTCCTTCAACTAATCTTTTCCACTTGATCTACTTTAGGGAGAATTACTTATAAAGATGAGTGTTTTTGAGGTTAACTGCTTCTTGGAATCCATGTGAGCCTTTTTTTTTTTGAAAAATGGGTTTCTCTTCACCATACTGCTCTTACTTGCGGTGATGATCACAATGCACAGTCCAAGCTAGATCATTTGCATGTTGTGCTATGAATTCCATGTTGTGAATTGCCTCTAGAGTAATATCTTAACCCCACATCAAAAACTGTCCTCCCTAGGAAAAATGCCTTTTCTTCCACGTGTGTCTAATCTCAGGCTAGGTGCTTCTGAGCGTGCCTTCCCTGGGTTTACTCTAGGTGGTTGCCTGCTAGAGATGGAACTCTGCTGTGACTAGCAGGGTTCCAAGATTTAATACCTCTCTAATCCAACTTCACCAAATTAAAAAATAATAATAGCCAACAAATAGCAGCAAATAATATCAAAATGGCTCTCAATTTTAAGGCAAAACTTACCAATAATTGGTTCAAATAGTGGTAAGAGTCTCAAAGATGTAGTAAGTCAGATATTTTGTGCAAATAAAATGGAAATATTAATATTAGACTATAGCCCTAAATGTTGTTTGAAAGCTATGTTATAGGTGCTTCTTGTTTCCAAATAAAGTTTGTCCTTGAGAAGTACAATTTTGTTTCATTTCTCTACTTATGTGCATTGAATTTCTGACAAGGTAATGTGTGGCCCAACCAATCCGACCAAGCTACTTTGACATGTTGAGACTTCTGAGGCATACTGAGGCCAATTGATCAGACCACATTATTGTTCATTCACCTTCAACTAATCCTTTCTGCCTTGACCTTCTCTAAGGAGGATTACTCATATATTTGGCTTCTGCCAATTGCGAGGGTTAAGTTTGTGCAGAGTACCAATCATTACTGCACTTTGCACTTGTAATGGATATTTTTGTCTTGTTCTCCTTTCCTCCCCTTTCTACACCCGACAAATTGATTTGTGTACAAGCTAGCTTTACACTTTGATGGATTGGAAAAAACAGTGCTCAGCAGTCTTACCTTGGGGAAGTCATCTGTATTTTATTCAGGATAGGAATTGTTATTTAAAGGTGAGAATTCTTAGAGAATGTTTCTTACAAGGTCTTAGTCAATATGGAAAGTTCATTTGATAGCTTAAATATTAGCCTATTCTCCAAGAATTCTCCCTATGTGATGCGCTTTACCAGTCTCTGGAAAGCTATGCCACCTGCCAAGGAACACAGATATTGAACACTTATTCCCAACTCATAAATTAAGAATACACAGGCTTATTTTTGATATTGAAAAATAGAAATAAGGTCTCCAACATTTCAAATTAAGTATAAGAAAAGTGATTAGTGAATTTTCCTATCCATCTACCCATCCATAGATCCATTTATTACATAATGTTCATTAGGCTTGCATTTTAACACAGGCACTGAGTTAGGCTCTAGTGATATAATGGCAACAAAAGAAAGAAAAAATGTAGATATGACTCTTGTCCAATAGTGTTAATACTTTTTGGGAACAGACATGAATCAAATAATCAAATAGTCAATAATGTGGAATTATGCTTGTGACCATTGCCATGAATGAGAGGTCTATTACTTCTCTGAGAGCATATAATAGAGAGAGCTGGCAAACTATGGAGCAATGTAAGGAACAATTCAGTTAACCTATGACCTCTCACTATACTTTGCTAATTATTGTAGAATTGAGTAGGGGAATTTGAAATGATGCCCATATTTAAAATTTTTATCGAAAGCTTTCACAATAGTAGTTGGATTTGGATAGTGGAGAAAAAATTCCTCCACAACAGCTTCCTGCTGGGCTACAACTTCTCCATTCTCTGCAGGGTAATGTTCTTAGACTCTAATGTAGCATCAAAGTGCTCCCAGTCTCCTCTATCTCCAATTAATTCCTATAAAATATTTAATACAGTTAAATATATACTAAATCATATTTCATAAATATCTTTTGCATGTTTCTCTCCTCCCGCTCCTTCTGTTAACACCTCATCTAAGTTCCACATACTTTGATTTCTTATGTTTTCTTAAAATACTTCCTGTTTAGTTTCTTCTTGTGGAGATGAGGAAATAAATCTAGTGGGAATTCAGGATTGCTGAATCTGACATAATTTGCAGAGGAACATATTTGGGAAGTGTTTACCTTGGTGTGTGGATATATAAATGAAGTAGATCATAAACATTTTTACTAAAGAAATTTAAGTTCACAAATAAAAATATCCCAAGGGTTAAATTTGAAGAGTGAGTTGGGGCTGCAAAAAGA
Source organism: Nesogale talazaci (assembly GCA_004026705.1). Taxonomy (NCBI): domain Eukaryota; kingdom Metazoa; phylum Chordata; class Mammalia; order Afrosoricida; family Tenrecidae; genus Nesogale; species Nesogale talazaci. The sequence goes on along the minus strand of PVJH01001034.1, from coordinate 210,932 downwards.
AGAACTCCAACAGAGGCTATATAATAATAACTATGTATCATGATTTATTGATTACTTATTATATCTCAATCTGATATTAAAAAAGTGGCAGGGTTTTTAAAATCATGGCTATCTTATGAAAATGGCATTAATATTTTCTGTTACCTATCTAGATACAGAAGCCTAGAGATACTTAAGCAACCAAAGATTTACACTTAATAAACGATGAAATGATGTCTTTAACTGCCAGACCCATGTTTTCAGCCGTAGCTTTATATTGCCCCTTGGTTGGAACTGGATTCAAAAGTTGGGGTCAGGACCTTGAACAAGTTCAGAGTTTCTAAGGTGGGTGCATTATGCAGCATGCTGTTAGTGCTAGAATGGGAGTGTAAAACAGCAGGCAGGAGGTGACCGTCTGGATAGGTGGTCTTTGTCTTATTCCTCAATGACCTGGATCACCTCAGAATTCCTGATCTAGGCTGCTGTTAGGAGCCCCAATGGCAATTTCAACTCATAGAAACCTTATGTGCAAATGACTGACACATCGGTAAGCCTTAACAATGTAATCTTTGAGACCATTATAGCACCTATGGTGGCATTCGGTCTTCTTGAGTTTTTCTTTTGCTTTTCCTTTCTTTTCAGTGCCTCTCCACTTTATCAAGCATGATGTCCTTCTTCTGAAGCCTGATTGCCTTTAAAATTAATGGCATAAGCTATAATTTTAACTTTCTTTTAAAAAACTATTCATTTCTATCCATCATTTTCTATCTATCGATCTATCTATCATCTTTCATCATCAATTTATCTATCCTCTCTCTCTTATTTCCCCCTATCAACTAGCTTGTCTGAATCTAATAGATAATCCCTTTGGAAATAAGTTTTTAGTGACATTACTTCTTTGTATTCCTAGTATTGCAAACTTTATCCTGTAAGCATTAAATCCTACATATACCATATACCATATATCATTGAAATTAAATTTAATAATAAAGGATAAGAGGTTAGAAAGTGAATATTTTGATTTTCTAGTCTTAATCATATTAGTATCAAGAAATTTCTTAAAAATGAGGCTTCATTCATTTTGAGGCTATCTGGACAAAAGTTTCATGTCTTCAGATTATGGAATTTCATTTATTTCTATCCATAGGGGTTCTTTATTTGAACAAGTAATTGGTTCAGAAAAGATATCATTTTTTCCAAATTATAGACTTAATACAACCTTGATTCCATTTTGTATCAGTGGTTAGAATCTCCTCACTGTATCTGTTGAATTAAATAATAATTGAGCAGATATATAGAACATATAATAGTGCCTCTATTAAGAAATGAATACAGTAAGACATTCTTCATAATAAGCAGGAAAACTAGAAGAAGTTTGAAAACAAAATCATAAGAACAATAAAAATGTTCACAAAGAAAAGAATTTATTTTGGCATTTTTTCCAAGAAGAAAAATATCAACTCCAGTGATTGCCCCCCCCAAAAAAAGAAAAATATTGCCTTGAATTAATAAATTAAGCTTTTAAAATTTCAGAAGCTCTTAGGTATACTTGTTGCCTTCTATAATTTGAAATTTAATTAACCTGGGATATTTCTGTGTTATATACCATATTTTTCAGACCATAAGATGCACCTGACCATAATACACATCCAGTTTTTAGAGCTGGAAAACAAGAAAAAAAATATTCTGAACCAAATAGTACCAGTATACTAAAATGTTGTGGGATACCATACTTTTGTTCCATAAGATGCATGCTTGTCTTTCACCCATTTTTGCGGGGGAGGGGAGAGAAAGTACACCTTATGCTTCAAAAAGTATGGTAGTCCATTTTTCTAGGCACCAAATCCTCATTCAAGTAGAATCTTTTCCCGCCTCTTCCATTTTCTTCTCAAATGTGGTGATTGGAAATAACTAGCTCTTCAACCTTTAGGAATAGATAATCATATATAGATATATATCATGTATATTCTACAAATATATACAATATACATGCACATATACACATAAGGTACATGTACAAATATGTATACACCTGTTGTTGTTAGGTGCCCTGGAGTTGATTGTGACCCTATGCACAACAGAACAAAAGCCATCATCACAACTGTTCCAATACTTGAGTCTATTGTAGCCACCGTGTCAATCCTCTTGTTAAAGGTCTTCCTCTCTTTCACTGTTGCTCTGCTTTACCAAGTAAAGAAACCATGAAGTTCTTCTCCAAAGAACTCTTTATCATGAGGTCCTTCTCCAAAAGCCCCTGGTTGGTGGTGTGGTTCCACATTGACCTCTGATCTGACTGGTGTGCAGTTCAGAAAGACTGGGTTTTCTACTCCCATGTACACGTACAGTCTCAAAAACCCAGAAGGACTTGCTTGGAGTCAGCTCTGACTGAAGACAAAGTGTCACCACCCTTACCCCTCAGGAACATGCAGCCTGTACTTTTTTTCAAAACAGAGGTCTTTGTCCTTTTGGAAGTTCATGATACTTTCCATGTTCTTTTCCAGCAACACAATCCAAGTGCATCAATATTCTTAAATCTTCCTTATTTCATGTCCAACTTCCACATGTATATGAATGAGGCGATTGAAAAGTCAGGGCCACATTAGCCCTCAGAGTAAAACCCTTGCTTTTCCATACTCTAAAGAGATCTTGTGCTGTAGATTTACCAAGTGCAATGTCTTTTGAGCTTTTGGATGCTTTCTTGGTATTGATTACAGATCTAAGCCAGACAAAATCCTTGACAACTTTAGTCTTTTCTTCATTTATCTTGGCGTTTCTTAATGGTCCATTTGTGAGGATTTTGGTCTCCTTTACACTGAGTTCTCTGTTAGCCTGGCTTGACTAGAGAAACAAATTCATAGACACTCATATATGTAGAAAACAGTTTTATATAAAGAGTAATTGTCCATTAAGAAAACATCCCAGCCCTGTCCAGGTCAAGTCCATAAGTCTGATAATAGTCCATATGTCCAAAAGCAATTTATAAATTCCTTTTCATACTCATGAATCACATGACGCCATATGCAGGAAGATCATAAGCCAGTGGGTGGAAGTCTTGTGGATCCAGTGACAGTAGAATCATCTCAATGCTGGAGGGAATCTCCACATGGCTCCTCGAGCTTTAGGACTCTAATTCCAACAGCAAAGCTCCATATGGCTTGTCAACAGGAATGCCTCACAGGGAAGGTATGTGTCCCACCTCTGGGGAGGAGGACAGACGTTCCCAAATGTTGAGGGGAAGACTTTGCCCACATACAGACCTCATTGGCTATGACCTGTTTGACAGCCTAGACTCCACCCCTCCACTCAAGTTGACAGGAGATTATATAAGGGCCACAAAATGTAATCATACTTATGGCTGCTCATACTTATGTATAGATATGCAAAAATGTGTTCATACTTATATGTACAAAATCTAATTACATATAAGATTATATATCTATATACATGTAAGCATGAGAAAGTTTCAAAAAGTTCGTGGACAAAATGGAATGAAAAGATGATAAAATAGCTCTATAAGCTCTGTGAAGTCCCCTTGTATATGTGTGTGTGTGTGTGAGCTTTTTTTTTGAAAGATTCTTTTCTTGACTTCATTCTTTTCTATGCCCCCATTCCCAGATCTTCCTTTCACTTCCTCTCACTCTTTATAAGACTGGATTTTGATATCTGTCATGTGAGCACTGATCCCTTCAATAATGGTGCCAAGGTTGCTGTACTAAAGCTATTAATATAGAGCTGAGCTCAGGACTCATGGAGACTCTAGCAGGTATACTTCTAGGACTTTCTCATAATTATATCCTCTAAAGTTGTCCTTTATCTTACACCAATACTCCTAGACAATGGGCATCTGGGTAGTCTATATAGCACATATAGTGCTAAATTAGAATCATCTGTTCTCATTAAAATAAGATTGCATTTGTAGTTCCCTTCCTGGTAGGACTCCTTTGGGTTAATAGTTACTGAACTTCATGTGAAAAGACATGTTGTGGCCCTGTCTCACACATGTCCAATTATTTCTAAATCCCAGGACAACCCAATTAAACTCCAGAAGAACTCCTGGTAATTACATTAAATTATTTACTGGAAATAAAGAACTTTAATTGGATATGGTACTTTTAAATCAGGAAATCATTTTAATAAATCCAGTCACGTAAAGTGAAGGCCTTGTTCAACAATTGCAACAGGACCTCTTTCTTCCAATGGGCCATGACCACATAAACAAATTGGTCTGATGGAACACACATGGATCTCAATTATGTTGAACATAGAATTGCTCTCAAATCAAATTTAGATATTTGACCTCAGGTGGGAGGCACAGTCATTTTTAATTTCTAGTAGCATCTTTATTTCTTATATTTGTAATTTGAGATCCCTATATAATTTTACTTAAAATGCTTGCCCTACTTAGAGTTAACAGAGTTGACAATATTTTAAATTATGATATTATTTGCAGAATGATATAAATTGTGTGTAAGAGGTAAGGGTGGGGAAGTAGTCATCCAAGGCCTGTTTCTTGGAATGGTTCTGCACATCTCTGCCATTGCTGAAAATTTATAATAAGAGATTCTGTAGGGGATCAATCTTCTTTCTCTGCCTCTATCAGGACCAATTTTCCCATGGATGATATCTTACCCTCTGACTGATAGCACAACTCAAGCCTATATGCCCATTGATAGGAGAGTATTAGAAGGCACACTTCCATTTGTTAGTGCCATTTATTCTGCACATCTTTCCTTTTACACCTAACTTTGCCTGATTGGACATTTCTGATTCTTCTTGCCATAGCTGCATAGATTGATCAACTGAGTTTTGTTGTTTTTCTGTTTGTTTACTTATTTGTTTTGAATTGACTGATGCTCATTGGGTCCAATATCTCTGTCTGTAGGAAATGGGTAAAATCCTTAGCCCCACTAGAACCTCACAGCCCTGTCTGGCTGCAGTCCAGTGAGACAAAATGTCTTTGCTTTTTGTCAGAAGCTGGAATCCAGACTATTGACAAAGAGTTTTGATGTACTCCTTTGACTTGATTCAGAGAAACCAACATGGATATTTTACATTCTGCTTTGAGCAGTTACATCTGAGTAAAATACAATATATCAATTTTCTTTCTTAAAATGATAAAATAACTCAAATAAAGTTTTATTAAGCATGAATGCATGGAGCTGAAGGCAATAGTTGGAAATTTCAATACCATAGGATATAAAATAGATGGATCATGAAATAAGACATGATATATAGCAACTGTAATCAAATGTATTTACTGTTGATAATTTTAATTAAGGAAGTTGTTAATGGAGTTGTGTATATTCAGGAAGGCTTTCATGGCTTTTATTTTTAGAAGCACAGACTCTCAAATTTACAAGTCATATGAATTAAATGAATCCAATGATCTACGTGTAATTGAAAGCCGTCCTTCCAGTGCTGGAGAATAATTTTAATTGCAAATGATATTAAACTGTTCTTCTGAATTTATATATGTGAATAAAGTTTTCATAACAGTGCTGCTACTTGGCTGTTTCAATGCATATCATGCAGTCATTAATGGCCTCTAAGAATTAAAGTAAGTACCTTTCCTTTTATTAATTCCTTGAAATATTTACTTCAAATTAGTCCCTGAAAGCCTATAATTAGATGCAGTAATGATTTGGTACCCATCCAATAATATTTATCTATGTAAGGGTCCATGTTCTTTAGTAGAGGAGTGTGTTAGGCAGGGTTCTCTAGAGAACACAAAACCAGAAAACTTACAGTTATTTATATAAGATGGTAGGTTTATAGAGCAAGAAGGATTATTATAGTTAATCAGTTCACACAGCAGTACAGAGGCCTCAGTTCAGCTCAGTTTCATGGAGGAGTTATTATACTGGAAGCCCTTCAACTCATATGGGATGCCGGGTCCAAGGTCAAGGCAAAGTCTTCCCTCCGAGAAGGCAAGCAGATAGCAGGGTGAGTCAGCAATTTTTAGTCATACAGGAGCTTATTGAAGCAGACCCAGGTGGCATGTAGAACTCAAGCAATGCACTGTGACAAGACCCACCAGTCTCAAGCTCAAACAGTGTAGGTATCATCAGAGTGGTGAAGCAGATCTTGAAGGAGCGTCAAGTTCCAGCAACACAATCTATGTTCTTTAGGTTGGTTTGGCCCACAGGTGGTGTAGAACAGGTTGAGGCAGAGAACTAGCTAAAGCAGATTGCCAGAGAGCAAGAGGGATAGAGATGGGCATTGTAGAGCCATTTATCTCTTTTACCTCCAATCAAACTGATCTGATTAATCACACATGTTCCTATTGGCCAGGTTGGCACAATAAACCTAACTCTCACAGTCTACCCTTTGCCAACTTGGTCATATATAATTTCCAGATGTTTATACCTAACATCATATATATATATATACACACACATATATATACACATGCATATATGAAAACACACTGAATCTCATTATAGCTGGTATATCACACATGATCAAAGGAAAAATATTCAATAAGTACATAAAAGAAAGAAATAGGGCTGAGCCCTTATGGTCTAGTGGTTGTATGTGGGACTACGGTCCACAGAGTTGACAGTTCAAATCCAGGAGCAGCTCTCCAGGAGCAAGGCTGGGTTTCCTACTCCCACCAGGGCAGTGATACCACCAAAAAAGGAAAAATACAAATCATAAATCTCACAGTTGCAATTGATCACATGGTTGTAACTGATAGGTAGAACTACCTACTTCTACTGTCCATTCTGTATTACCTTTGTCCTCACCCAGCACCTTAGCTGTCTGTGGTTCTTTGCCTGGTGGGGTGACACAGATTTTATTTCTGAGGGGTCTCGGTCATTAGATGTCTTGTCATATTAAGTGATGTAGTCTACCATTTATTTTAACCATAGGGCCTTGTATGTCTGGATCTCTTGGATTCCAAACATAGTCTTCTTTACCTCCATTAAGTACCATCAGTACAGTTTCGCCTTGTTAATCAGAATCAGTCACACCACTCAATACAGTGACACCCTTTCTGACTTGTTGTTCCAAAGTCACCAGGAACTCTCATGTCCAGAGGACGTTCTCAACTGCCAGTTCAGTGGAATCCGTGCTGTGTTTCCATGTGGGAGGATTCATTCCTTCAGGACTAGGACCTCTAAGTCTGAAGAGGATAGAGTTGGTGGGACATGAAGCAAAAACATAAGTCGATCAGTAAGATCGATACTGCTTACACCCCTTGTTCCCTGGACCCATTAATCCTGACTATTTGAGACATAGCACAATATATTGACTGCTGGTGTAAAGCATATACAGCTTCCTGGAGAATATTTCCCCAGCCCTGAAAAGTATTGCCACATAGCTGGCACCATCCTTGTTTCTCTAAGAGGCCATTTCATTGCTCTATCAAACAAGCTGCTTCAGGATGATGAGGAACATGACATGATCAGTTTGTCCATGGACTTGGGTCCAATGCTGCCCTGAATTTGCTGTAAAGTGAGTTCCTTGATCTGAAGCAATGCCATGTAGGATACCATGCCAGTGGATAAGGCATTCTGTAAGTCAACGAATGGTAGTTTTGGCAGAAGCCCTGTGTGCAGGGGAGGAAAATCCATATCAAGAGTAGGTGTCTATCCCAGTAAGAAGAAACTACTGCCTCCTCCATGATGGAAGTGGTTCTATGTAAACAACCTACCCCCAGATTACTGGTTGATCTCCCTGAGGAATGGTCCCATATCTTGGACTCAATGTTGGCTTCTACTGCTAGCAGATGGGGCACTCAGCAGTGGCAATGGCCAAGTTAGCCCTGGTGAGTGGAAGTCCATGTTGCTATGACCATGCATAATCTCCATCCCTGCCACTATATCCACTTTGTTCATGTGCTCATTGGGCAATGACAGGAATGGCAGAGGAAAGAGGAGGATTAATCTCCACGGTGAGTATCATCTCTATCAATTGATTGTTAAAGTTACCGCCTTCAGAAGTAACCCTTTGGTGAGCAGTCACATGAGACACAGTTATCTTTGCTTCTTCGGCTCATTCAGAGAGGCCTATCCACATACTCACATCTCCCTCACCACACGCACACACACACCCCACACACATCTCTTTGTCACCAATTTCCTTTGACCTTCTAGCCATTAGCCACAGCTCATGAATTAGTATAAATCTCACATTTGGCCATTTCTCCCTCTAGGCAAACTGAATGGACAGGTATGAGATTTACTGTGTGAAATGGTGAACATGAATGTGATTAATGTATATTTTGAGCTCAGGTGATAAAAATCTCCCATTGAGCTTCTCAGAGACCATGTTGTCTAGTGAAAATGGCTGACAGAGGTCAAAAGGTCTGACAGAAAGCCTGACCTTACCTTGATTCAATCAGAGAGGCCTAAAGCCATATTTCTTATCAATGGAATAGTTTAGATAAGGATTAAGATAAGGTAGATAAGGATTGAACTTGACTTTTTTCTCTGTTTTTTATCATTTTTTGGGGGGCTCATACAACTCATCACAATTCATACATCCATCTATCGTATGCCAAGCACATTCGTACATTTGCTACCTACATCATTCTCAAAACATTTGCTTTCTACTTAAGCCCTTGGTATCAGTTCCTCATTTTTCCCCTCACTCCCCACTCCCCCCTCCATCATGAACTCTTGATAATTTATAAATTATTATTCTTGTGTCATCTCTTACACTGTCCTGTGTCTCCCTTCACCCACTTTCCTGTTGTTTATACCCCAGGGAGGAAGTTATATGTAGATCCTTATAATCGGTGGTTCCCCCTTTCTAGCCCACCTTCCCTCCACCCTCCCATTATCTCCACTCTCATTACTGGTCCTAAAGGGATCACCAGTCCTGGAATCCCTATGTTTTTGGTTCCTCTCTGTGCTAGTGTATATCCTATGGTCTAACTGGATATGTAAGGTAGAATTGGGATCATGATGGGGGGTAGGAGGAGGAAGCATTGATGTACTAGAGGAAAGTGGTGTGTTTGATCATTGCTACACTGCACTGTGACGTGCTCATCTCCTCCTCACAACCCTCTGTAAGGGGATGTCCCTTTACCTACAGATGGAATTTGGGTCCCTATCTGTAGTCCTCCTGAATTACAGTGATATAATTTCTAATTCTTTGATGCCTGATACCTGATCACTTTGACCCCTTGTGGTCATACAGGCTGGTATGCTTCATCTATGTGGGTTCTGTTGCTTCCAGAAGGTCACTGGCTTACCTGCAAGGAAGCAAATGGGCACCCTGGTGAGGCTAAGTGAGGCAGCCCACATTGAATTGACCAGAACCTGACCAGATGAAAAGATTTTTAAGCCTGTGAATTGATGCACATTGCTGCTGACTTTATAGGCAGCCTGCCCTGATTTTACTTTGCTTGTGAATGAAGACTCACAAGAATCCAATTAATATTCTTCACATCAAAGAATATGATTGTCTCCTCTGAGCACTGAGTTGATGTAACTGAGAAATATAGAAATTTGATACCCCCAAATGGGGAGGGTAAAGACCTGAAGTGACTGGTTTACAAATTTTTATAGGTGAAGGAATATGATCATAGGATTCCAGAATTATGCTGTGAGTGTTCTTAACTGCAATTTTTAGGCATAGAACACTTTTATTTTGTGCACTTGTAGAATATTATGTTTAAATGAGGTTGGTAGATATGGACTTGTATGCATTTTAATTATCTTGTTTTGTACAGATATGGTTTTAGAATTGTTTTGTTTATAAATTATATATAGTTAAAAAGTTGTATAAAATTGTCAAGTTGGCTGAGCCCCCGTGGTGTAGTGGTTGTGTGCAGGGCTGAGGCCCACTGGGCTGGAGGTTCAATTCCAGCAGTGGCTCCACAGGAGCAAAGGCTGGGCCTTCTACTCTCACCACCAGAGGGCGGTGATGGCCCCCCCCAAAAAAAGTATCAAGTTGACAGTAGAGGGTGGTGGTTCTGTGGCAGTTACATAATTTCCTATCAACTTGAGTAAAAGGGTGGAGTCTGATCTATTATTAGGTTATAGCAGATGAGGCCTTGGTGTGGGCTTGTCTTTTTCCTGAGGATTCTGGGAGCTCCTCCCAGAAGGCAGGACACACATCCTCCCTGTAAGATATTCCTGTTGACGAGCCAGATAGAGCTGATGGAGTTCTGGATCTGAAGGAGACAGGTGGAAACCGATGCAAGCACTGAGAAGCTTCCACTGCCATTGGATCCACAAGACTCTCTACCCTCTGGCCTGTGCGCTTCCTGTATTCAGTGTTATTGCATGTGTTGAATGAGTTTGAAGAGGACTTTGAAGATTGGTATCGAAAAAGCGCCTAACATCAGACTTATGGACTGAATGTTTGCATATTGTACAATTTCTCTTTTTATAAAGCTCTTCCTTAGACATACATGAGTGTTCCTGCTTTTGTTTCTCTAGTCAACCCAGACTAACACAATAAGAACCTTAGATTCAGAAAATAAGTCACTCCAGTTCATACAATACATGCATGAGATGCAAAACAGAGACCCTTTGATATAAAGATGCACATTTGCCTCGAATCCATATGTTCCTTCAGAAAATCTATGATTTATAACCTGATCCATTCAAGCAACATTTTGAGGGAACAGTTGGAGATGAGTCTGTGTCCAGCTTTCTTTATTTTCATGTGTTAGGTTTCAGAAGGAGCTAAAAAGATTATAACCCCGAGCAATGGCAATTGCCTATGGACTTGTTAATTTATTACTTTCCATATTTAACCTAATTCTTGCAAAAACCATATACTTAATATTGTACTAAATGCTAGTGATTCAACTAGAAAGAAGCTAGATGTGGCATCAACTTTGTGGAAATGTAGAGACGAAATTAAGGTATTTTCCTCCCCAAGAAAGAAAATCTTAATGAGGAAGTTGCTAGGTATTTCTTTCTATATATCCTGCACAACTGTCCTCATTGGAGTTTCAGTTCAGAGTATAGGTGAGGTTATGGTATTTGGTGTTAAACTTTCCTAACCATCATACTGTGATACCTGGGATCAGATTATCTAGCCTAAACCTTTATCTAACCTACTTATACATTTCTGATTGTACTGCTAATATTTGAAAAATATGAAAAAATTGTGCTCATCAGTGACTTTTTATATTCTAACATAACCATGACCTAGAGAACACAGGAAAACTATTTATCAGATCATTTTAAAAGAAAGGTTAAGTAACGGTGCTCTGGAGGCATCTATTATTATGAGATCACTCAGAGGAATCAGTGCTAGTGATAAGCACCTTGGTGTTATAATAATCAAATACAAACTTTTCAACATGCATCTGGTACCCATGCACATGGGTGCATGTGTGCGCACGCACATACATACACACACACACAAATAAACATATGCAGACACTGATTAATAGAGACATCTGTCCTGTATATTAGACTTCAGAGTGCTCTTCTCTCCACAAAAGATAATTCAGAATTGATTCTAAAAGAAAACACATAAACCAGGTTTTATTTATTTATTTATTTATTTATTTGGAAATCATTTTCTTGGGGGCTCATACAACTCTTGGACACATCCCTTGTATGCAGACCACATTTGCACATCTGATGCCATCCTCATTCAGTTTCAGATTACATTGTCACATTTAAAAATGCCTAATTTAAAATTTCCCTCATCTCTAAGGTAGTGTAGGACCTTGCTACCCATGTCAGTATGTGCAACACAAATATCCCACTTTTACCAAAAGAACCCTCAAAAGTAAGCAAACTTATACTTCATGAAAATTGCTAAAAATCTATCTTCCTTCTTTGAAAATACTTTTATTTGAGTAACAATCCTGATAGAGTGCAATAATAACTACATTCTTTGCTTCATTTTTGTTTTTGTTTTACTCATGGTTTCTTCGGCCTGTTCAGTCCTGTACAAAGACACTGGATTAGTCTCGGTCTTCTGAAGTGCATATGTTTTGTTTTATTGAACAGTGGGTCCCTTTGAGTCAATACAGACTTTATAGAACCGAACAACAAGAACAACACACTGTACCAAAGATAATAGATTGATGCTACCTAATGTTGGGAGGTAGCATATAGTCAAGAACCAATGGTCTTGATGAAAGAAGTCCAAACTTCACTGGTGGCATTGGTGAAAAACCAGATTTCAGGAAGTGGCAGGATCAGAAATGAAATGTTTGAACCAGCAGATGCAACGCTGAAAGTGCTCGTTCATGTATGCCAAGAACAATGGAAGATAGCAGGCTGCTTGGCTAACAACTGGCAGAGAAACATATTTTGCTCTTCCAAAAATGATGGCTAAACCGGATGTAGAAATTAGTGAACAATACCATACAAAAATAGTGTTTTTTTTTTCCTGAAGATAATTAAAAGCAACAACAACAATAACAGTTGCTGCAATGCATTGACAGGGAGCTGCCAAACAGTCAAGTCAAAGGATACCAGAGGGATCTTGGCTACAAGTAGAGTACCAATGGAGTGTTCCCCTGTGGTTTTTTTTTTTTTTTGACTATGCAAGGCATGTGACTGTGTGAACTGTAAGAAATTATATAACAGCGAATAAAAGGAGCATTTTCCACACCTTTGATTGTCCTCATTGAGACCTGGTGTCTAGACCAAACAGAAAGTGGAGAATGTGACTTAAAACCAGGAAAGGTCTGTATCAGTTTATTCCTTTTGTCATCTTTACTCAATCTGTAAGCCAAGTAATGCGAGTAATCAAATAAACAGAGTTAGAGACTAATGAAGAAGAAAGCTGTATCAGAATTGGAGGAAGATTGCTTAATAACCTGTGATAGGCAGATAACCTAACTATGTTTTCTGAGGAAGACTTGAAGAACTTACAAATAAAGATTGATGATTACAACCTTTCATATGGATTATACCTCAACAAATATAAACCAACACCAAAAAACCCATCGCTGAACCAATAAGTGAATTTATGATAAATGAAAAAAAAATTGAAGTTGTAAATGTTTTCATTTTACTTGGTTCCACAATCAACACCCATGGAAGCAGTCATCAAAAATCTGCTGCAAATGATTTCTTTAAAATGTTAAAAGCAAAGACATCACCTTGAAAATTACAGTGGATCTAACTGAAATCACAGTCCTATGAATGGCTTCCTATGAATCTGAAAGCTGTATGATGAAAAAGGAAGGCTAGGCCTGAGTACATGTATTTGAATTATTATCTTCATGAAGAATAGTAGGGCTGAGCCCCAGTGGCGTAGTGGTTGTGCGTAGGACTGCGGCCCACTGGGCTGGAGGTTCAAATTCAGCCGCAGCTCTCCAGGAGCAAGGCTGGGCTTCCAACTTCCACTACCAGAGTGCAGTGATGCCCCCCCCCCCCAAAAAAAAAAAAAACCAAAGAAGAATAGTGAGTATACCACGGCCTCCCTAAAGCACAAGCAAATCTGACTTGGAAGAATTTGAGCTAAAATGCTACTTAGAAGAGGATGGTGACACTTTATCCCATGCACTTCGGATAGATCAGCAGTATATAGTAGTCCCTATATGTCAAGTTTAACAGAGGGTCAATGAAAGAGAAGACTCTCAATGAGGTGGATTGACACAACAACTTGTGCAGACATAATAGCAATTGTGAGAATGACAGAGAATGGGCAGTGTATTAACCTTTGTGTGCAGGTCCAATATCTGGAATTGACTTGATATCAACACAATGACCATAGAAAATATGGAACTTTTGAATTGTGTTGGAAGACTGTTTTCACAGAACAAATGCAATTGATTTTTAGAAGGGCAGATATTCAGAGAGTATAAAAAGCAGAGTTTGAAGTATTGAGGACAAAGCAATACAAAAGTAAAATATTGAAGGGGGGAAAAAAGCAAAAACAAACAATACCATCAAGTGGCTTCAGACCCATAGTGACCCTCTAGGAGGGGGTAGAATGGGTCCTGTGGATTGTCTGGAGCCTGTAAATCTCTGCAGGTACAGGAAGCCTCATCTTTCTCCAGGAGAGAGGCGGTTGCTTTTGAACTGCTGATCTAGTGGTTAGCAGCCTAATGTGTGATTATGCCACCAGGTCTCACAAATGACCCTTGTTCAAAATCTTAAGTCATCTAATATGCTTGGAAGCAGACAAAGCATTTCAAATGTTTTCTGGTTTTATAAAACATCAAATTAAAAAATAATCTAGCTGTGACTTCTCAGCAGAATTTCTACTTTAAGAAAGTTTTCTTAGTTGCACAGTTGGGTTAAAAAATAAATAATGCATAAGAAGGAAGGTGCTGGACAGGCTTTTCTGTAAAGCAATACTTGTATATTTAAGGTGGTGGTGCTTTGAATACTAAAGAGTTTTTGGTTAATTCATGGATGGACCAGCCTAAGATAAAAATATAAGGAAAATGATGCAAACATTCTAAACGTTCTATATTTGATTTTTTTGGCTCAGAAAAAGGCACCGCTTGTCTGTCTCTTTTCATTGGACTCTGCTACAGTCCATGATGTCCTGGTTTTGTTATTAATTCATAGCCTGTTGCATTTAGGAAAACTTTTTCTCTGAAAGAACAACACTCTGGTCTGTGCATGAGCGCTCAGGAGGATCATTTTTCAAACATATTTGCTTTCTTCTGGGATGGGTCCCTTGAAACTTAAGATAGCACGTGAGTTATTTTAGCTGCTGGGAATCCGCACTTCATTGAAATTCCAAAGAAGCTATTGACGACCCCATGACTAAAATTTCCAAATGTAGGATCATCCAACCAACACCTGGAAATTACAAATCAGCTTTAAATTACGTGCAAGTGCAAATTCCGAAAGATTTACCAATCTCATAGTCTAACAGTATGTAAGCCTTTGCAGCACAAATTGAGAGTCAGATGTGGTGTCTTGACTGAAACTTGTAGTGACAAGGAAGTAATGTGTTGAGGAGTAAAGAAAACGACAACTCAGGATTCTGGGAATCAGTCAAGGCTTGGAAATAAAGCACATTCAGTCCCCAACTGCTGCATTTAAAGTGTGGAAGAGCAAAATTCCTTGGGCTTACTGAGTTGGTTTTAGATTACTTTTCTTCCAGTTGGGGAAAGAAGTCAAATCACAACTTCATCGGTCCCTAAAATATCAAGTCACTGCTTTCTCAGTTCTGATGCAAAGTAATGCTGCTGACCTGGCTCACAGAAAAGTTCCAGTTATTGCATTAATGGCCACAAAATATGCACCCGGCCAACCTGCAAATCTCTAGCTCTAAAACAGATGCTCATTTTTTTCCCCTCAAAGAGAATGGAGACGACATAGGGACTGTCACGGGGAAGCAACTAAACCCCCAGGTTCCCTGATGTTTAAAAGATGAGCTTAACATCTTGCTTAATGCATTCTCAAGGATGTGTCTGATTTATGAAGCTTAATGTGCACTTAAGACATATCTGATTTACAAAGCTTCCTTGATTAGAGGGGAGTCTGTTCTTAGTCCATTATGATAGGTTTGTAAAACTCAGATTACCCACTAAATGCAGCTGCTCTAGGGAAGAAACCACTGGTGGTATTTAAGAGTACTGTGTCACACAGAACCTGTCTCTAGGTCCTGTCCCTTGCCTGCTGGATGGCCTCAGGCAATCCCTTAGACCAATGGTTCTCAACCTTCCTAATACCACGACTCTTGAATAAGTTCCTCATGTTGTGGTGACCCCTCCCCAACCATAGAAATATTTTAGTTGCTACTCCATAACTGTAATGTTGCTACTGTTATGAACCAAAATGTAAATATCTGATATGCAGGATGTATTTTCTTTTATTACTACTATTATTAAATTGCTTTCTTGCGACTCGTACAACGTCTATCACAATCCACACATGCATATATTGTACCAAGCAACTTCGTGTGCCTGCCGCGCTTATCATTCTCCAACAATTTGCTTTTTCACCTGAGCCCTTGAAATCAGCTTGTCATCTTTTTACCTCCCACTCTGCTCCCCCTTCTCCCATCAACCCTTGATTTTTAAAAAATTATTATTATTTTGTCATTTCTTACACTGCCTGTCATCTCCCCTCACCCACTCTTTTGCTGTCTATCCTCCAGGTAGGAGGCTATGTGTAGACCTTTGTAATCAACTCCCCCTTCCACCCCACCTTCCCTCTACCCTTCCTGTATCTCCATTCTCACTACCTGTCCTGAGGGGTTCAACTGTCCTGGGTTCCCTGTGTTACTAGTTCCCTTCTGTACCAGTATACCTCTTCCAATCTAGCTGAATTTGTAAGGTAGAATTGGGATTATAGTAATTGTGGGGAGGATGCCTTTAAGAACTAGAGGAAAGTTGTATGTTTCATCCTTACTTCTTTGTACACAGACTGGCCCTTCTCCTCCCCACTACTCTTCTGTAAGAGGGTATCCAATCACCCACAAATGGCACTTGGCTCCCCACCCTGCCAAGTGATGTGATTATTGTTCATTGGTGCTTGATACCTGTTCCCTTGACACCTCGTGATCACACAGGCTGGTGTGCTTCTTCCATGTGGGCTTTGCTGCTTCTGCGTTAAATGGCCACTCGTTTACCTTCAAGCCTTTCAGACCCCAGACACTTTATCATTTGGTAGCTAGGCACCATCAGCTTTCTTCTCCATGTTTGCCTCTGTACCTATTTGTCTTTCGTGATTGTATCAGGAGCGTGGGCACATAGAGATATGATTTTTGTTCTTTGATGCCTCATATATTATTTCTTCCACACCTCATGGTCCCACAAACTGGTGTGTTTCTTCCATAGTGGGCTTTGCTGTCCCTGAATTAGATGACCACTTGTTTACTTCTTTAAGACACTGGACACTATATCTTTTGTTAGATGGGTACCATCAGCTTTATTCACCACTCTTGCTTTTGCCCTCACATTTTCTCAGTGTTCTCGGGAATGTGATATGTTTTTCCTGTTTGAAGCCTGAGACCTGATCCTTTCAGTACCTTGTGATTACACTGTCTGGCGTGCTTCTTCCATGTGGGCTTGACTACTTCTCAGCTAGATGACCGTTTGTTTATCTTCCAGTTTTAAGACCCTAGATGCTCTATCTTTTGATAGCCAGGCTCTATCAGCTTTCTGCACCACATCTGCCTTCAGTCTTCATATTGACCAGGTGAGCATATCATGGAATATCAGTTTAATAGAACAAAGTGTTCTTGTATTGAGGGAGTACTTGAGTGGAGGCCCAAGGTCCATCTGTTACCTTAGTACTGCACCTATAAATGTATATATCTAGACTTGTTTCCTCCTTATCCTAATAATCATATTTACAATTGTACATCCCTGTATGTAGACCTCTAAAAATTCCCTTTGCCTTCTGGTACTTTCCTCTCGTTCCCTTTATTTCCCTCTAGTCCCACTATTATGCTCAGTCTTCATTTGGCTTTCAGTACTTCCTCTGAGTTACATTACCCTTGGCAGGATGTAGATTCATTGTTACAAATTGAACATGATTAAAGCATAGTGAGTAATCACAAAACAATATCTAATTACATATAGTGAAATAGTTATTTCTAATGATAAATAAATTTAATTTTGTCTTGAAGCATGATGTAACATGGGCAACAGTCTTCATTATGGGTATTTGTAGGGGGCATATACGCATGTGGGAAGACCCACCTGGAATGGATAGAGAGGCGGGGTCTCAGTTCCTAAGACCATTGGAATTATGTATTTTCTGATGGTCTTAGGCCACCCCTGTGAAAAGGTTGTTCAACCCCCAGAGGTGTGCTTACCCACAGGTTGGGAATGCTGCCTTAGACCCTCTAGTCCTAAATGCTGCCATTTGTTTTGTGTAAACAAATATGCCACTGAAGTTAGGTAGCATCAAGTCAACTCTGGCTCATAGATGCCCCATGTACAATAGAGTGAAACACTGCCTGGTCCTATGGGAGCCTCACAGGTGTTCCCATGAGTGAACCCATTACTGTATCCACGAGGACAGTCCATCTTGTTAAGGCCCATCCCCTTTTGCACTGCTCCTCCACTTTACCAAGCATGATGTCCTCCAGGACCTGGTCTCTCCTGACAAAGTATCCGAAGTACAGGAAGTGAAGTCTACCATCCTTGCCTTTCTTTAGCTGTACTTCTAACACAGATTTATTTGTTCTTTTAGCACTTCGTGGTACTTTCAATATTCTGTTCCAGCACCATCACTCAAATCCGTTCACTCTCCTTGCATTTTCCTTATTCAGTTTCCTACATCTACAACATGGATCTACCGCAAATGAAAGTACTATGGCCTTGTTCATGTCCATCATAGTCCTCAGGGTAGCATCCTAGCTTTACAATACATCAAAGATTTACCGAATGCATTGTAATTTGATCTCTTGATTGAGGCTTTCATGAATATTAATTGTGGATCCCAGTTACTTGGTAACTTCCAACTTTTATCCATTTATCATGATGTGACCGGTTGGTCCGATTATGATCATTTTATGTGTGTTCTTTACAATGAGATGCAATTCATACAGAAAGTTCTGCATGAGAATCATAAAATGTTTGATAATCTCATTCTTTGCAAAGCTGTCTATGGTTTCTTCTAATTCACACAGTTAAGTGGCTTGGCGCAATCAATAAAACACAAACACCTTTCTGGTATTTTCTGCTTGCAGCCAAGATCCATGTGAAATCAGCAATTGTATCCCTCTTTTACTTTTCTGAATCCAGTCTGAATGACTGGTTCTCATTAATGTACTGTTGCGAATGATGCTAGGAAATTGTCAGTAAAATTTTACTTTAGTGTAATGTCAAATATTTTGTTTTGTAATGTGAGCATTATTTGTCTTTCTTTGAAAATATGACTCTTTTCCAATCAGTTGGCCAAATAGCTGTCTTCTAACTTTCCTGGCACAGACAAGTGGGTGCGCCCAGTGCTTCATCAGCTTGTTGAAACATTTCAATTGGTATCCCATAAATCCCGACAGCCTTGTTTTTGTCTCCTGAAATGGTGGCAGGTCAACCAGTTATTTTTTGGTACAGTGTGAGTATTCTTTTCATCTTCCTTAGATGATTCCTGCATCATTCAGCATTTTGCCCATAGACTCTTTCTATATTGCAACTCAAGGCTTGGTTTATTTTTCTTTTGTGCTTTCAGTTTAACATATGCTGAGCATCTATTTCTTCCCTTTTCTATGAAAGCACTTTGAACAACAATCAAATAGGAAGATTATAAAGAGTTAGGTATACATTGTTTCTGGTATTAGCACAGTTCCTGAACTATAATATTAGCTGAATGAATGATAGCTCTATTTTCCCCATTAATATAATAATATTGTTATGCATGTGGATAGCAAGCAGAGGGTCTGTTTTTAAAGTTTTAGCAATATATAATTCCCATGTCATATAAGTCAATGGCTTAATCATATTAAAAGAGAAAAATCCCAATGGCAAAGGAAACAGAAAATGTTAATATCTGGAGAACTTTAATTACATATTGCTAAATAACAAAATACCTTTAAATTCATTATCTTAAGACCAAAACCAACAGCACGTTGGCAGATTCTCTGGGTCTCAGTGGCGCCCACTCAGTTACACCTCATTAGCTGTCTATTATTTTGATGAGCTTAGCAGAATGCTCAGATATAATTTTGGGTTTGCTTGCTGGAGCTTTTTTGGGATGACCTTAGCTGAGAAAATTAAGCTCCCCTCCATGCCACCTTTCACGCTCTCGCTGGGTAGCCTTTACTTGTTTCCAAGGAAGTGTCAGTTCTGAGACGGCACAGAAGCAAATGAGACCTCTTGAGGTCATGGCTCATAAGTGTTTCCTTGTTCCACTACGTTGTATTAGCCTAGTAAATTACATGGTCCAGAGTTAAGGATGGGGATCACCAACTTCCTCCCTTGATGCAAGGTGTTGCGACTTTCCTATGGCAAGGTATGCAGGTGTAGGTAGGGGAAGAAGATTGAGAAATTTTTAGCAATAATTTCCACACAAGGCATTCTTGGGTATTTGTTTCCTCCTGGGACTTTTAAGTTCCCGTATTCACTTCTTAATAGGTAAAGCACAGAGAGGCAGAGTATCAAATACTCACCCAGACACAAATAAAAACAAAAAACAAAAACAAACTGGCCTATGTTAGGACAAGGAAGGTTAACTAACTATAAGAATAGAAAACTAATGACAAAATATCTAGTTACAAATGAATATAGCTGAGTCTCTTTGCATTGAACTATAGCTGAGTAATAGTTGCATTGAAAATAAAACAAAACTTCAACATTATTTCCCTGCCATCTGTCTTAATTTTGCTAACCCACTCTGTTGACATCCCCAGGAAAGCCATGTATGCAGTAGCAATGGGGAAAAATCTACACAATAATTTGCAAACACATTTCTATTTTTTTATAGCCTAAAGAGGAATATGTTTTGGACTGCCTGGCCTATGGCAACAGAGTGCAAAGAAATAGCAGGTACCTGCATCCAAATTTATCTTTGCCTAGAGCCCCATCTGATTTATTTTTAAGTATATTTCACTGAGATGCCCAAAGTCAAAATGTTATTTACAGTGTGGGGCTAGCAGGAGAACATACTGCACCAATTCCTCCAGAAAGAAGGGAGCCCTGAAATTCAACCTCATGAAGGCAAGGAAATGCTGTCCTTTTATTTATCTAAGTACTATCCTCCTATTTCTCAAATAAGGACCCCCCAGTAAGACAGTGCTTAAGCATTTGATGACCACCTGAAAAATCAGTGATTTATACCCACATGTCACAGAGTGGGAGAAAGATGTGACAGTCTGCTTCCATAAACTTTCACAGCCTCAGGAATCCTATGAGATCATTTTCTTTCCTAAATGGTCAACATGAGTCAGACTGGATGGACCCAAAGACCATGGGTTCGGTTTCTAATAGAACACAATTTAAGTTAGCTTACACAATCAACTGCAAGGTAAGCCACGTGGGTTGTGTACTGGAAAATCAATCCTTTTGCAACAGTCCTGCTTTTGATCGAACAGAGTCTGTATGTTTAGGAAGAAGGAGGAGGATGATTCAGCAGGTATTGATCGCAAAGTCATTATCACTCATGTTCACTGATAACAAACCAGTTTTCTGTTTCAACTCAACATCTGTTTGAATAACTGTAAAGTGCATGAATGCAAAACCCAGTTGTTGCCACTGTAAGGAATTTCAGGGCTGACAAGTGAATCTAGACCTTCTACTGTTCTATCTTTTCCCCCTGAATTTTCTCAGGACCCACACACATAGGCACACTTGCCCAAAGACATATTCTTTATCATTGCAAGTGATTGAAATTACAGGCTAAAGAAAATTATTTGTGTCAGACGCAAAAAGTCAACTCCAGCTACCAGTCTCTTTCATTTTCTCTGGGTATTCAGTAAGTGGTTGTTGGATTCTAGCTGAAAACTGCAGGAAGTTTCATTCCATACAGAGAGGTAGATATGATAAGTAGTCTTAAATTTTATTGCTAGAAATTTTGAGCGTAGATGAAATGGTGAGGGTAATTTTCTTTGTAGGTTTTATTCTGACCCATAAGAAAGACTGGTTATTCAGTTCCATTCAGTAAATGCTTATTGAACACCTAGACACACTAGATAACACTGTAGAGACAATTGCTAAGACTCAGAGGAATTGGATTTTGTTCTTAAATGTGTAAATTCTCAGAGTGGCAGGAAGATGTGCCAGGTGAGACAGACTGTGGTAAATGTTGCAAGAGAAGCAGATGAACAACTGGAGACCAGGAGAAGGGAAGGTTGTTTATGAGTAGGAAGAGTGGCATTCGAACAAATGACCCTCTTCTCAGCATGCTTGCTTACTTCAAATGGCTGGTTATGAAGACTGATTTAGTTTCAGATTTTTTTTTTTTAGTTTCAGATTTTATATACCTCATTGGCCCAAAGCCAATCTCATATATAATTTGGAAAAAATAATTCAAAATGAAATGCTGCTTTGTTGTCCAGTTAATGCTGACTCATACCACTCCATGTGTTTTGAGGCAGAATTCCACTCCAGAGCGTTTATAAGGGTTGAGCTCTTTTGGACATATGAAGGATTCCCCCTCAAAAAGCAGAATTATTTTTCAAAGCCATGTTTTTTTTTTTTTTACAAAACAACCTTAGAACCTTCAAAGTACTCTCCATTGCACTTACTAGACTTGTCAAGTCTATGATTCCATTCCTGGAAACATTTTTCCAATTCATCTGCTTGGATAACCGACAGCACCTCCCTCATTTTTTTCTTTTGCCTCTTTTACATGATCACATTGCTCTCCTTTCATGTCCCTCTGCATTCTCAGAAACAAAAAGAAGTTGCACCGCACAAGGTCAGGTGAGTAGGGTGGATGAGGCAAGAGAGGCATGCTGTTTTCATGCCCCAAACTGGTGCATTGAGCAGGTTGCATTGTGGTGGTGGCAAAACCAGTCCCCCATTACCACAAACCAGATACTTTTTTGTGTCACAAACTGTTATGCAGTCTTTTCAGAGCCTCTAAATAGAAAACCTGATTGGTAGTCTGACCTGGTGAAACGGGACTTCAAATGCACTGTGAATGAGTTGGCATCTGTTCGGAAGTTGACAGGCACCCAGAACAAGTTTTGTCATCAATTGATAATTCACTCTTTTTGAAACCAGAAACCCTCTCATATATTTGGGCTTTTACCATAATGCTGTTCTTGTAAGCTGTGTTCAACAACACAACACTTCCTGTGGCATTTTTCTCAAGCAGGAAAAAAAAAATTTACAGCCACTTGCTGATCTTTTCAATTGGCCATGACAAAAAACAAGGTTGAAGCAGAGTTTCCTGGGTGACTGTACTTGGTGTGGCAACTCAGTTATTGATGTTCACCTAGTGGGAAAAGTGCCTCGTTCAAAAACTCCACCCAAATTTTTACTTTCCAAATTATATATTAGATTGGCTTTGGACAGAGCTTTTTAAAGTTTTTTTTTTTTTTTTTTTTGGGAGGAGGGTTGTTACTCCTTCATAAATTACCAGGTCTTTCTTCCAAGGGTAGGTCAGATTTGAAAGTTTCTGTAATACTTGTTAAAAAACAACTGAAGTGAAATTCAATGTGGTAGGAGAATAAATTAAGTGATCATTTGGCCAACCGCAGAGCTTCTTGATTGTCAACATGGGAAATAAGGCTAATGAGGAAGGAAATCTTTAGAGAGGAGATGAGAACTATAAACCATGAAATTTACAATGGGGATAGTTTGACAAAGCAAAGTATGTTCCAGTGAAGTGCCACAGGAATAACAAAATATGGATAGTTTGTGTAGGCAGATGGTAGATTGAAGTGAATTAACTAGTATTTTCTTGATCAGAGGTCAGCAAACTGACTTAAGTGTCATATGTGGCTCTTTGGTACTCACATGGGACTCTGCCCATGATGATCTGGATCCAGGCAGAGACAGTAGAAAAACAGCAGGCAGGACTGAAGAAAAGTTTTCTAGGAGTAAAACAGCAGGCAGGACTGAAGAAAAGTTTTCTAGGAGTAAAACACTGAAACAATGCATACCACAACATATGCTTTTCATCATCCAGCACCTGGTTTCCTGTCTTCAAAATGCAAGAGGAACAAGCAATGGCATCTAGCTGTGTGCACAGGAGAAGGAGGAAATGGCAGTAGGAGTCACGAACACACAGCAGTTCTTGCCACAGCTGGTTTTCCTTATTCTAGAAATAAAGAAAAAACTCTAATAGTGGAATAGCAGAAATAACTCTAAGCAAAAGAGACAGTGAACAGGGACTTTTCAGACTTTGTATATCTTTTTCTGCTCTTATTGCAAATATGCAACTTATCTCTCAAGAGAAACACAAACACTTTCCTTCTTAGGAACAATAGAAGTCACAGATTTTCTTTTTTTAACTCCATTTGCTTTTCAGTTTAAAGAGAAATCTCTATATGCACTGTCAGGATTTTTAGGCCTTCAAATAGCACTTTTTAAGGTTGAAATAAATGGATTCTTTAATAATGATAGTTCAGTGACTGTCTGCCCAGTGAAAATAGGCAGATTAACAAATGTAATGGTTATCAAATAATGATAGTAGACATCTGGACATCAACTGGAAATCTCATTTATTTTGGAACAGAATATCTACAATGTCAGTGATGAGGAAAACAATGCTTTTGCCTGCCTCTTTGGAAGTAATTGTGACCAACAAAAAAGAATGCACACAGGAAAAAATTTGTTATAATCCATGGCAAATCTACATTTTCAGACACAGAAAATTAATTCAAGGATAAGGAAAGAAATTAATAGCGGGACCACAGGTGTTTAGGTGCACTGGAAATTGAAGAGACACTGATGCTGAAAGTAAGGATAAGCTAAGTTTTTAAGTGGCATAAAAATTGATTATGGGAGAAAATACTAATTAGTCAATTAATCAATTAGTTTTTTCTCTACTACAAAAATTGAAAACATATATACAAATGTTTATGTGCATTTAGAAAAAAAAGTAACCACACTCATTTCATGATAGCATAATGATTCAGGCTAAAAAGTGCCAATCTATCTTAAATTAGTTAAGCAGTATTGATAATCATTACAGTTGTAATAATTGTTCTTAAGAAATGCAACCCAGAAAAATGAAGAAAGTGTCAAGCAAAACCATTCCTACCACATGGAAGTAATGGTTGCTGCAGTACATCGATAACCAGAAAGTCAAAACAGACTCAGGAGAAGATGTAAAATGAGGGTATCTTTGCTGACATTACATGGATGTTGGCAGAAAGCAGAGAATAGCAAAATATGCTTATATATGTATCATAACAAATTAGAGATAATACTGTGAAAATGGGAATTCCAGAACTCTTACATTTGCTTATGTGCAACTTATTCTTAAATCAAGAGGTTTATTCACACACAACAAGGAGATCATTTATGATTTGAGATCAGGCTTGTATCCTTTCATTATTACTACTAAATCTGTGTGTTGCACAAATACCAGTAAAGCTGGACTACATGAAGAAGAGTATGGCTTTGGGATGGCAAGAAATTTTATTAGCATCCTGCAGCATATAACTGGTGTTAATGCAGTGACTTGCTACCAGTATTTCAAATGCCAAAAGGGAACCCATGAAAAACATGTTTTAGTGGAGCTTCTGTATTGAGAAGAGGCTTGGGAGAAAGAATAGGTCGGCCACTTCAAAGGGATTAGCCAGTGAATAAGTTATGAATATTAGCAGAACTTGACCTGAAACTGTATTGGAAGACTCCTAAGACTGAAATCACTCATAATACAACTGAGGAAAGGCTACTTCCAAAAAATTAGAAATGACATTGATGATGTGGATGGAGCAAAGATTGGGACCTTCAAATGCAGATGTTTAATGACTCAAGATAAAAATAAAGAGCTGTAAACATTAGTAATCAGAACATGGAATCAAAAAATGAAATGGAAGGCATAATCAATATACAAGGTATTAGTGAGCTGACATGGATGTAATATTAATGATCTTGAATTGGACAACATATTGTTTACTATGCCAGGAAGAACAAATTCAATAGGAATGGTGTCATTTTCATCATCAAAAATAAGATTTCCTGATTTATCTTGAAATACAATGTTGTCTGTAATAGGATAACATTTATATGCTTACAAAGAAAATCAATTGACACAACTATTATTAAAATATATGGACCCATCACTAAAGCCAATAATGAGAAAAAACAATTCTACCAACTTCTTCACTATGAAAATTATCAAATATGCAACCACAATGGATTGATTATTACTCATTATTAAGATGCAAAAGTTGGAAACCAGGAGAAAGGAACAGTACTTGACAATTATGCCTAAGAGTTTGAAAAAGTAGGGATTGCATGGCCAAATTTTGCAAGACAAAAATTCTTCATTGAAAATACCTCTTAAAAAGAACATAAATAGTAATTATACCTATGGTCTTTGCCAGATGAAATACATAGGAAATCAATTTTGACTACTTCTATGGCAAAGGTGTCAGAGAAACTGAAATTTATCAGCAAAAACAAGGCGAGGAACAAACTGTAGAACAATAAATTGCACATGCAAGTATAGGAAGAGAGAGGGAAGTGAAAGGAGTCGACACAAGTGAAAATACAACCTTGAACATGACCCACCTTCAGTTGGAGAATGTCTCATCATCAGATTCAATGAACTGAACACTAATGAAGGAAGGCCACAGGCGATATAAGATGACAACAAGATCATCATACATAAAGAAACATTACTTTTAAAAGACAGGGAAGAAAGAAAGAGAGGAAAGCTAATTTCACAACAGACTCTAAAATTTTCTCTTAGACATAGAATAACTAAAGGCAATGAGAGATATGGATGACTAAAGAAACTGAGCGAGAAACTTCTAAGGGCAAATCCAGAGGACGGGGGAAAGGCTTATAATGAAATGTGCAAAGACCTGGAATGATAAACCCAAAGGAAGGAACACACTCAGACAACCTCATGATGAAAAAAAACTAAAGAAGAAATTAAAGTCAAGAGTTGCAAGATTGAAGGACTCTAAGGAAAAACACTGAAATTTTCAGGAAGCAGTAAAAGGTTAAAGGAATATAGAGTCACTAGACCAAAAGAACTGAACCACTTTCCACCATCAAGAGGTAGTGTTCGATAAAGAATCGACGGTACTGAAGGAAGAAGTCAAAGCTACAGTGAAGGAACAAGCAAAACACAAGGCTCCAGGATAGAAATGACAGAATAACTCATGGAAATATTTCAACAAATTGATGCAAAGCTATAAACTCTCACTAATCTGTGCCAAGAAATTTGGAAAACAGTTCATGGAAGACATGGAAGACATGACCAAATAGCTGACAGAGATCCATGTTTTTGTCTATTCCAAAGAAATGTGAGGTAAAATAATGCAGAAACTATTTAACAATATCATTAATATCCCATGCAATAAAATATTGCTGAAGATAATTCAATATTGGATGCAGCAGGGAGCTGCCAAAAAAATTAATGCAGAATCAGAAGATGCTGAGCAAGGCATATGATTCTTGGTGTCAGATGGATTTTGACTAACAGCAGAGAATGCCATAAAGCTGTTTACTTGTATTTCATTGAAAATGCAAGGATATTCAACAGGGTGTATATCATAATGAACTACGGATATAATTTTATTAAAGAAAATTCCAGAACGCCTAATTGTATTCAGGCAGAATCTATAGATAAGAGTAGACTTACCACACAATTACTATTACTGGGGCTATCCTTTCAGATATTATTCTGTTTATTTAAACATGTCTATATGCTTTGAATAAAGACACAAGGAGAATCAGTACATTTGAATTATGTTTTTTCTGAAGAATATTGAGATTATCATGAATTGCCATACAGACAAACAAATATATCTTGGAGGAAGTACAGTTAGAATGCTTCTTAGAAGTGAGGATGATAAGACTCCATCTCACATCATTTAGATATGCTATCAGGAAAGGCCAAGTCTCTGGAGAAATTAAAGTACTTCCTGCACATGAGTAGAGAAAGAAAATAAACAACTTAAGTAAAGGTTACCCAGGCTGTCCAAGGATTGGTGGTAGTAAATGAGACTCTAAATGATTGCAACACATTTCAGAGAGAATTGTAAACTTATCCACAACAATTGCAATTAAATGAGGTGTATCCTGGGCAGCTGTCTTGATGCATTAGGCATCCTGTTGGAAAAGGGGAAAGAAGATTTTCTCCCCACTGAAGGTACCACCTCAGACTCCAAAAACTTTGGCTTTACAGATCTCAAATCAATTCAGCTGGGATATTTATAGAAAACTCATCAAATCATTTTTGACCGAGGTTGGATTAAGTCTGATCTGTTTTTATGCATCATAATTACCCGGGAGTTTTGTGCATTAATCATAGAATCCACCAAGCAAGCAGACAAACAGATTCATTTCCTGCACCCCCTGTGCCCCTTCTTTATTTACTTAGGTTTATTCCTTTGGGGACTCAGCTGTTCTAGGTCCTTACCATCAAACCTCACTAAACAGTGTTCATCTGTGACGCTTGGAGCAAAAAAGCAACAGTTCTATTTAGAGATTGGGAATTATAAAAATCTATGCAAATTCACTGAGGAGTGGGAGGAAAAGTGGAATAGAAGTTGACTCCTAAAGAGGTCACCTTGCTTCTTTCCTCCGTGCCTTCCTGCTGCATATAGAGTATGAAAACCACAGCTAGTTCAGGTTTAAAGCCATAGCTAGTTTGCTTATTCTCTGCTGCTCCTTTTTATCTCTTTAAGGTATAGGCAGTCCCTAGCTTGGGGATGAGATCTGTTTCTAAATCTGTCTTGAAGTAGAATTTTTAGGTTAAAACAGGTGCATCCTGTGCTTAGTTAGTGTAAATTAGTCTAGTGTTTGTCTGAGTATATAGCATGTGCAAGACTTTATGCATTTAAAGCACATAAGAAACACATCAAATGCACTAAAGCATCCTAAACCTAATAATAAAGCACAGAACAATAATATTAAATGTAACTATATGCAGTACTGAAGAAAGGGAGAGAATGTATGTGTGCATGTGTGTGTGTGAATTTGCTTGAATGCCTTTGAATTACAATTGATTTCCATTCCTAAATTTGTTTTTAAGTTGAATTTGTAACACTTGGGTAGTTTTATCTACTATCAATTAGTCAAATAAACATCTCAGCATATAGTATAGCTTTCTATGCTGTAAACATTAAAGAAACCATTCCTGATACACTAAAATATCTTTAACACAATGATAAAATAACAATGCTTTCATGTTCAACCATAATAAGTACCCTTAGCATCCATATGGCGCTCTGGTGGCATAGTGACTACATGTTGAGCTGCTAATCACAAGGTCAGCAGTTTGAAACCATCAGCTACTCCACAGGGGACAGACAAGGCTTTCTATTCCCACCAAATATTTACAGTCTTGGAAACTTACAGGGAGAGTGCTACCCTGGCCAAAGGGTCACGATCAGTCAGAATGAACTCAAATGGCAGTGAGTCTGGTTTGGTTTTAGTATGTACAGAGGAACCCTTGTGGTAGAATAGGTGAGTGTTGGATTTCCAACCAAAAGGCCAGTGCTTCAAACTGAACAGTCACACCTTGGGAAGCGAGAGTTTATTTGCTCCTGTAAAGATCTGCAGTCTCATCTGCTGGGTCTATGAGTCTGCATCGATTACATGGCAGCAGGTTTGGTTGGTTTTGGATTAATATGTATGTTCACCTGAGAGTGAAGTGACCAGATTGTAAGCGGAACACCATTGATGGAGGCGGGGGGAGATGGCGCAGGCGGAATTCTCAATTAAAAATCTGGTCTATATGGAGCAACAAAAAGTTTCATAGTATTGTAATACTATGTATTAGTATTGCAAAAATAGTATTGTAATATATATTTATTTTAATTTTAAAACACTGCCAGACATTGTTAATTTGTTAAAGAGCGAGATGTCTGGTCACTTTACCTGAGAGCCAACATTTATCATGTATTTACTCAGAAATGTTTCCACTGAAATCACCTCAAGGTGCAACCTGGGAAATGATTACAAAATTCCTAGTCCTGCTATTCAGGGAGAAAGAGAAATGAGGGGTTTGGGGTTTATTTGTGTGTTTTTTTTTTTTGCTTTGTTTTGTTTTCTGTGCAGGCCATTCAGAGGTGCTGAAAATAAGAAAGAGTTATGGCACAGGTACTCAAGTATGATGGATGGTTTGGGGAAGACTGGTTGGCATTTTTATTTACCCTTTCCCATAGCAGAACAAGAGGGCACTCACTCAATTGGGGAAATGAAAAAAGCAACACATTTAAGATAAATGAAGGGAAACTTCACTCCCTATGATGAACTCAAGATATCATACCTATAAGGAGGATGACTGTAGGATTAAACATTTGTATGAGAATAATGATAACATTTTATAACCAAACAGGTATAAAAGCAAATATTGGACTTTTAGCTAAAGTTGTTTTTATTTTAAGTAATATCAATCTTACCAGTTCAATATAAAGACATAGATAGATATAAAGGTAGATAAACAGTATATATACCTATTGGGCTTAATGATAGATAACTATCTTCAACTAGATCCCCAAAGTGCTACTTCTCAATCAAAGAGGTTATAGAATCCTCTTGCTCCGAATCACTTAATTTAGGTTAGTGCTATGCCAGTGGTGCCAAGACCAGATCCCCATCATAATCAGTTGTTGGCTAAATGTATTTACTTGTAGTCCTGGCTGAAACATACTACAAAATTGCAGTAAAGAGGCACAACCAAGTTCTAAGGGGGGAAAGACATGGTGAAATCTGACAGAATTCGCATGCAGACTGGACCTACTTTCTCCCTCTGATGAAAGGTCATAGAGAGAGTACACACACTCTTTCTTCCACTGACAAAAATGCAGCCACATGTGGATGGTGTTGGTTGTGGGTTTATAGTTCCCCAACTTTTGGGCCTGTGACTCATAGGACGAGTACTGTCTGCAAAACCTGTTAATGAACTCTCAACTTGTTTGGTCTCAATATCCAGAGTCAGGAATCCAAGTTTAGACCAGAATTTGTCAAATTTTATAGCTAAGAATTTATATATGAGATGCCGCATTTCATTTAAAAACTATCTTTAGAGGAGAGGAAAATGCCTTCAGCTATGTTCCAAATTTTAAGAGTTTAAGTTGTTTTTTTTAAACGTATGTCTGAGTTAGAGCAAGAAAATGAGGTTATAGAAAACTTAACTGCTACCAAAGCTTTGATCAGTAAAATCAACGTTGTGTAAAAAGCAAAGAATAATCATTTACATGACATATCATTTTAACAAAACTTTATAATGATTTTTAAGTTTATGCCAATGATCCTTGTGATTTCAAACAAAACAAGAGTTGTTGTGTGATTCTTAGTCAAAAGAGGCGTATGTCACTTTCTGTTTACCTAAAATAAATGTACATTTATGTTAATTCTGTGACGCATTGGGAATGTATGACAACATTCTCTTTATTCAGCTAGCAAGGTACCAGAGTAACTTCTCAAAGCATGCATGTGGGCAATTGCTCACTCTTTAGGCACTTCCTGATCCTCTAAGGCAGGAGTCCTCAAAATATGGCCGGTTGGTCACATGTGGCTCGCCAAGGACATTTATCTGGCCCTCCAGGTGTTTTTGCTGTTGCTGCCTGTCCTGCTTAGCAGCAGATTTGTCACGAGCCCATAGTGCACATGTGTGGAATGTGCGCAACACTCTCCACCTCCCCCCCCTTCTCTCTGTCTCTCAACAACTCCTCCTCTCTGTGTTGGATGTGAACAGACAAGTCAGGAGCTTGCCTGTGTAGAGTCTGCTGCAGCCTGAGGACCAAGATAAGAACAAGTTAAGATTTATTTTTAAGTTAGGAGATTTTATAAAATTTTATTTTGCTATAAGTGGAGACTTTTTTTTCAGTTAAGGGGGGGCTTTTTTCTGAAGTTAGGGGGTCTTCTTTTGCAGATGGGGGCGCCTTTTTTTTGAAGTTAGGAGAGCCTTTTTTAAAAAAGTTGGTTAGTTGGTTAGGGGTGGTTTTTAGGGAAGTTGCATCACCATGATAACACAAATAGCACTCAGTGCTAATGCAAATTGTCAGTGTGCAGAGGTAATTCAAACAGTTGGTGCTCAGTGGTAATGATAATTGTAAGTGCTCAGTGTTAATGCCAATGGTCAGTGCTCGGTATTAATGCAAATTGTCAGTGGTCATAGTTATCCCAAATGGTCAGCAGTCAGTGTTAATGCAAATGGTCAATGCTCAGTGTTATCACATGGGGGTCCCAATTACTGCATGACCAGATTTTAAGTGGGACACCATTTTAGATTTATTTTGTCTGTTCTTGAACTCAATTGGGTAGAATCTAAGAGTATGACACATTTGTGTCTATATTCTTTTGCTTTGCAAAATGGCTTTTGAGATTATTCAAGGATACTGTCCCAAAAATCATTTGTTCATTCACTTTTAACAACTGGATTGTAATAAATCACATAGATAGATCACAACTTGTTTTGCATTCTTCCATTGATAAGTGTTTAAGTTCTTCCCAGCTTTAAGTTAAATTTAAGAAAGCTTTTTAATTTAAATTTAATGAGCATGTTTATAAACGCCTGAAAATACTTTTAATGGTCTAAGGTCCTTTGTGATGAACTTTTCAGTTAACAAAAGAGACGTATTCATTGATGTTTTACTTTAAAAATGGGAAAAAAAAAAGTTTGAAAATGGATATGGGGTATTTATGGGATTGAATTGTGTTTACATTGAAATTCTAAGTATTCATGCTGCCAGAAGTGACATGGACATTTTAGAGAGACATTTAGGCTGACAGGTTCTATTGCAGTTGGAGAATCTGGATGCAGCCTATGTTGCAGTGGTGGTGTCTTAGAGTGTTTTAGTTTCTTCTTATGTTAAACTGTCCTTGCATTCCTGGGTCATTTCAATTTTACTATTTTTTGTGCTTGCTAATTCTTTGTTCTATCTTGAGTGACTTTCAGTTTCCATTAATTCTGTTTGGTTTCATTTTATAATATCTGTCTCCTTAACATTTTCATTCTGTTCATATATTCATTTTTAATTTTTTTTAGTTATTTGCCTGCGTTTTTTGCTTAATTCTTTGAGCATACCTAAGGTATTTTAAATACCTGCATCTATAGATCCAACATTGATTTTCTGCAAGAATGATCTCTGCTAGCTTATTTCGATTGTTTTAATCACCGAAATAACTCCTTAGAAAATAGTGTTAAATGCACACAAAGAAAATATTGCAATACATATGTTCTTTCTGGTTATTTTCATATCCTTAGTTATTTGGGAAGAGAACAGAATTGCAAAGAGAAGATGTGAATGATACTCAAAAGAAGAAGCTTCATAATCAAAACCTACCAGATTTTTCATTTGATCTTATTATTCTGAAACAAAGGACTGCTTGTGTGCCATTAACCTTATAGTGACTCTGTAGGAGAAAGTAAACAATCCCATAAGGTTTCTGAAGCTAAAATCGCTTTTGGGGCATATCACCAAGTCTTTCCATCTATTGAAACTCTGAGTTGCTGAGTGTTTTTTTTCTTTTTTTTAATCAAGTGTCTTGGTATCTAGCCTTCAGTTTCTCTTGTTCAGTGTTTCTCTACCACTCTGAATTTTAGACAGACCCAAATCCTACAAATTATATATATATATATATATATATATATATATATATATATATATATATGCATGATTGCCTCTCGTGGGCGCTACCTGGTGCTGCTCCTGAGAGCAGCTGCTGGATTTGAAATGCCAAGCCTGCGGGCCACAGTCCCACACTCAACCACTTCTGCCACCGGCGCTCAGCCCCCCACAAATTATATTTGATTGCTCCATTTCCCTCTCATGTCAGCCATCCACACCAACTTTGTCTTTAGCTTTAATTGCAAGATGAATCTCAAATATGCCTGTAATTCCCCATTGCCACTCCTACCGCCTCAGTCCAACTCATTAACCCTCACTGCCATTGTGTTGATTCTGATTCATAGTGACCCTATAGGACAAAGTCACAGCATTCCTTAGAGTTTCCAAGATTGTGAATCTTTATGGCATCAGATAGACTCATCTTTCACTCTCAGAGTGACTACTTGTTGTCAATAACTGTTAATTAACAACCCGATGCTTAAGCCACAATGTTGATAGGTCTTCTTAATCCTAGTCATGATTATTTCAAAATTAGTATCATAAATTATCTGCTGCTTAAAAACTTTCTTCCTTCACAGTTCACTTTTCACACCAACTGTGTTAGTCTGGGTAGACTAGAGAAAAAAATTCATAGACCTCTTATGTGTATGAGAAAGAACTTTATTAATAAATAAATAAATAAATAAATAAATAAATAAATAAAACTTTATAAACAAAAGCAATTGAATTTTGAAAAAATGTCCCAGCGCAGTCCAGATGAAGTCCATAAGTCAAATATTAGCCCATGTGTCCATTATCAATCTGAAAATTCCTCTTCAGACTCATAGAACATATGCAATGATGCTGAATGCAGAAATATCGCAGACCAGTGGGTAGAGAGATTTGTGAATCCAGTGGCGCTAGATACAGCGCAGAGATGGCATGGTCTCCATGTAGCTCCTCCAGTCCCAGGGCTCTGGCTCCATCAGCATAGCTCCATTGGGGTCATAGCAATATCTCACAGGGAGTAAGTATATCTGGTCTCTAATGAGCTATTTATTTCTGTGATACCTCTCAAGGAGGTCATCAAGCTGCAACTTGATTGACAGGCTAGACTCAACTCCTTCACAAGATGATGTCAGATTATGTAACTACCACACTAAGTAATGTGCCCTTCTAAGAACTCATCAGACTTGGTTCTTATTATCTCTGTGACCTGGTGTTATACCACTTCCCTTGTGGGCAATAGGTCTCCTAGATTGGACATTTTCCTAATGATCAAATCATTTTAATACTTTTGCTATTTCATCATCCTTGAACACTTCCCCAGATCTCCATTTTTATTTTCATGTCAATCATATTGGATAATACTTGATAAAATTTTCCCCAATCATAATGCTTCATTTGCAATCCTACTCTAACCCATTATCCCAATTAATATTCTTAACACTATTTACCAAATATTAGAATTTTCAATTATCTATTAATGCACTGTATTACTTTATTCTCCACCACCCAAAGCAAGAAACTCCTGAAGGTTATTTACTTTTTTTCACTATTATTATCCTTACTACCAAGGATAATATTTGTCATATAATTAGTGTTTAAAATAAATGTTCTTATATAATGAAAACTTTTTAAAAACAAAAAGGAGTACTGGTAGAAACAATTGATTAAAAGACAAAACTAAATTGATTTCATCATTAGCAGCACTTAGAGATTATTATTGACACTAATCATGTCAATCAAAATACTTTCATTTGATGATAATCCAACACTTATCATTGGCTATAAATACTTGGAATTATTTCCCAATGTTGAAATTTAGTGGTTCTTTGTCTCAAATTCATTTTAGAATAGTCTTAGTTCCAACAAATATCTAATACTCATTACATAACTGTAGTTTTAGGATTCTTTCATTGTTATCACTTCCTTTGTTCTTTTTTAGATAAGTCAATGCAACTCTCCATTAATAATCTTCAATAACTCACCATTCATTTCTAGCCCTTCATTTGTTTTACAGTGGCAAAAATTAAAATAAATATGAAATAAGATTTGTCAGCAAGGGTAAGATAACTCAACACTCTACTGTAACTTGAAAATAGACCCCTTTTTTTCTATGCAATGAAAAGAACAAGAATAATAAATAAATTACAGAGAAAGGACAAAGTGACCTAGCATAGAAATATACACAATGATTCTCAATTTAATAATTGCTTTCAAAGGACAGAATGTTTTAAGACTGAAGTAAATGAAAATCACTTAGATTTCAAGTTTTAATTTTAATTGAGTCTCTGAACAATTTATAGTGATCTTTGCACAGTTTGGGCAAGACTGCATTTGTATATAATACAAGTGGCTATGTTTACAAAATGAGGCTCAGTCTTGTATTAAGCGTCTGCAGATTTAAGATTCTACAGTAAAATTATTCTATGCATTTCAAGAGAAAGGAGAATTTTAATAAAAAGGGTGATCTAAAGGTATAATAATATTTTTACTTAAATAACTTCCAAAATCTAGTCAGCCACGATAATAAAAATATCATTCTAATAAAGTACCATTTTCTCCTAACTTTCTTAAACTGAGTGTTGTTTTCTGAGTCCAATGATACCTTTCTGAATCCAATGATAGTTTTCTGAATCCAGTGACCATGACATTATTATAGAAATAATCCTTTACTAGTGTGGGAGTTACATAATTGCCTGTCAACTTGAGCAAAAGAGCAGAGTCTAGCCTGTCTATTTGGTCGTAGCCCATAGTGCCTCTGTGTACACATAGCCTTCTCCTGAAGTTTCTGGAGACTACTGTCTTCCTACCTGGAAGTAGGACATACACTCTTTCTGTGAAACATCCACTCTGATGGAGTCAGAGCACTGGAGCTGGAAGAGCCACATGGAGACGTCTGACAGCACTGAGAT
The DNA here is from genome assembly GCA_004026705.1 of Nesogale talazaci. Taxonomy (NCBI): domain Eukaryota; kingdom Metazoa; phylum Chordata; class Mammalia; order Afrosoricida; family Tenrecidae; genus Nesogale; species Nesogale talazaci. Next base: position 175,053 of record PVJH01001034.1, on the reverse strand, counting down.
GCTTCCATCACCACTGGATCCACAAGACTTTCCACCCTCTGGCCTGTGTTCTTTCTTCCTGCTCTGTACATCATTGTATGTGTTATGTGAGTCTGAAGAGGAATGTATAGACTGGTAGTGGAATTATGGAATTGATCTGGACTAGACTGGGATATTTTCACAATATACAAGTGGGGTTTTTTTGGTACAGTTCTTTCTTATACACACATGAATGTCTATTTGTTTCTGTAGTCAATCCAAACTATCACAGCCAGATATTCTCAATGTCTGCTAGAAAAAAAATCATGAAAAACAAATTTCAGCATGCTCCTATAGTGCACAGAACACATTTTTCTTGTGTAATAGCTGAGTTTAAAGCTATTTAGCTATATTGAGTAAGTAATTCCCTCTTCCCCATGGTTCACTCAACATAGCTAAAGACCTCAAGGAACTAAATAGCAGCATGTTGCTAAGAGTTTTGGAAGATACCATCACCATCCTAAATTCACTGAGACCAATGATCTCTTAATATCTTATGTACTTGGCATAAATATTTAAAGATACTGTGTTAGTTTGAGTTGACTAGAAAAAATACATAGATATCAATGTTAAGAGAAAACTAAAAGGGAGAGCAGGAGAACTCTATATCAAAGAGTAATTGTATATGAAGAAAACAACCAACCCTGTCCAGATCAAGTCCACAAGTCTGATATTAGCCCATATGTGCAATACCAATCGGTAAGTTCATCTTCAGACTCATGTTACCCATACAATGACACCTAATGGAGGAAGAACACAGACCATTGGGGAGAAAGTCTTAGGGATCCAGTGGTGGTGGAAGCATTTCAGTGTTAGTGTGTGTCCCCATATGACTCCTCCAGTTCCAGGGCTCTTGTTCCATCAACATAAATCCATGTGTCTTGTCAACAGGTTGATGAATCAAAGAGTGTAGATCTGGCCTCCATTGAGCTATTCATCTCCAAAGCACCTCAAAATAAGGTCATTAAGCTGTGACCTGACTGACAAGCTAAACTCTACTCCTTTACCCAATAGTTTCAAAATGACACCAGATTATATCAGTATCACAAGTACCAAAATACTATGTTAGCAAATAATATTAAGCATGGTCGTCTTGTGCTAGTGTTGCTAGTCATAAGACCAACAGTTTGAAACCAAGGGTAGTTTCATGGAAGAAAGAGGAGGCATTCATGTTATGTAAAGAATGATAGCCACAGTAAGCCAGAGGGGCAATTCTCTGTTTTATTCTGTGGATCAGAATTGAATCAATGACAGTTAAGTTTTGTTGGTAAGTAAAGTCTGACAAAATCAGTACCAATGTTTGGAGAGTATTTGTTCACCCATAATTGGAGATTATATGGTTCTTACACATATTTTCTTTCCTCCACTAATTTTACTTATTAAGATATTGATATACTTTCAAAAAAAAAAAAAAAAAAAAAAAGATATTGATATACTTTCAAAAATATACAATCTACAAGCCAGACCAGACAGAAATACTTTACTCTATAATGAAAGTGAAAATGGTACTGGTCAGTTAAAGAGTTCAGTAAATATTATAATATTAGTTGCATAATAAGAATTTCAATTGTGGTATTATCAAAGAACATTGAATATACTGTAAAGTTGAGAAGAAGCAGCATATCAGTCTTAGAAGACATATAAATAGAATGCTACTGTAAGTAATGATGATGCTTTGGGCCACTTACTTGGGCATGTCATTATGAAAAGACAATTATTGGAAAAGGACATAATTTTTGGTCGAAGTCAAAAAAACAATGACATTTTGAAAGCTTTGTGGGGTCACAATAACTACCACAGTGGGTTCTAACCAATGAGCATGAGAAATGTACACAATTGGGTAATGTACCATTTGACTATACATAGGTTTGCAATGAGTTGGAGAGAACTCAATGCCCACTAACAATATAAAAAATGTTAATATAGTTGCCATATCCCTCAAATCTTATGTGGGAAACAGAAACTTGTAATTGTGGAGCTTACTAATGTAACTGGTGTCCTTAATGTGGAATTCAATCATTACTTTTACGCTATTTGTGTAGCAAACTTTGGTTTTAGGTACACCGTCTGCAAATATAAACATATGAGTTCATATACATAGTTCAAAATAGGGATAGGATGAAAAACAAACACAAAAAAATACAAGTAGAACAACCTGGCTCTGCCCAAGGGTGCACAGTCACGAGCTGCACCAATGAATTAGCAACAGCCTGTATTCTCAGGTACTTTGCAAGTCAAATCTTTTTTTGATTGTTTCTTCAGTCATGACTACGCTGCTAGTAATCTTTGGCAACTAGTCAGTTATAATGATTTCATGAATTAATGTTTCATATGTTTGATAGTTCTATCTATTGCCAAACCTGATAACAAGAAACATGCCTGATTGCAAAATATTGGTTTAAGAATCTTAAAGATGGCCATGATTTATTAATGCTTTTGTCTATTTCTGTTAGAGAAAGCTTCCTGCTCATGCATCAGTGGGAATCTCCCGGAATTGTTATATGTGAGCTGAGAGAAAAGCTTGCATGTAAATCAGCGCTATCCTAGATGCTTTCTTTATAATATCTTAGGGGACTCTGGTTTTGCTGGCTCCAAATAAATTTGGCCAATCCATAAAATTTAACTAGCAATAACATCTAACACTTTGGATATAGTTTTTGTTGGTATAAAGTCAGCACTTATATGATATATCCAACAAATTTATCTGATGACTTATTTTGTATCATTATCCCTGATGTAGGGACACTAAAACCATTTACCTATGTGTCACTTACATATACAGTGAGGGCTATGGCTCAGGGATATGTCAAGACTAATTTAATTCCCAAATTCACTTAGCTTTTCCCCCTAACACCTTTTAATCTAAGAGAAAATAAGTAAAAATACATACATGTTCAGGATTGCTTGTAACTCACTTCATTAGCCTTGAGGCTCTCAAATTGCATTTTGCAATATTCAAACACAGAAAAAATATAAGAATATACTCCATATGTTCACATAAATAAAAATGAAGGATTCCATGCAAGTTTTGATATTTTTACATAGTATATAAATATATAAGGTACTAGAAATCTATGTGAAACTATTGAGAAGATGCAAAAATCTTTTTATAATAATGAGACTTAGACAGTTCAATCTGTATTTTTCACATTAGTAGTAATTGCATGGGTTCCTGAACTCTGTTTACAAATAAGAATATTAAATTACTTTATCAACTATTTTTAAATGCTGAGTAACGTGAATCTTTGGTATTGAAGAAACAATTTTATATTGCCAAAGTATGACTTTATTATCATTGAAGCATCTGGTTATTATATTTCTCAAATTAATATTACATATTCACATATTTTGGAAGACTATGTACACATGTTGAAAATTCAAAAATTTTTGGTAGCTGTTCCCAAGGACTATGAAAAACATTTATATGCTTTTGTGGTAAAGCATGTAAGGCAGTATTCAGACCTTCCTTTAAAAATGATGACTTGCACCACCAGCCATCAGATCACCGCTCTAGAGGGTAGCTTCTGCTGAAGAAGAGTTGCTCCATCGAAGCAACATGAAACCCATTCCCTGGATAGCTCACAGTCAATGATGAAATTCCCTCAAAGTTTAAATACTTATACTGCAACTCTGAAGCATCAACCTTAGAACTCTTCCTAGAGTTTTCTGGCTCTTCCTTTCAGTTGACCCTCAGTTCAACTCCTTCCCAGCATAAGCCACCAAAAGAAAATACAAAGAATTTAAGAAGTTAAAACCACATTATCAGTTCAACTGTTTTGAAGTGCCAGGATGAAACACAATTCAGATTTTTTTTTTTTACATTTCTTTATGGGTCCTTGCTGTTAAGTGCTATCAGGTCTGTACTGATGCTGAAATTTCATATTTCATATGTGTGATAGTTGTACCACCAAAAAGAAACATGCCTGATTGCAAAATATTGGTATCAGAATCTTAATGATGGTTGTTATTTATTGATGAATTTGTCTACATCTGTTAGAGAAAGATGGAGCTGTGTTCAACAGAATGGAACAATGCTAGATTCCGTACCATCCTGACAACGCATGCTACGTTTGAGTCATTGTTGGAGTCGCTAACTCAGTCTACCTCTTGAGGGTCTTCCTCTTTTGGGTCGACCTTCTACTTTTCTAGAGACTTGTGTTTTCAGATAACATATCCAAAGTATGTAAGGAAAATCTTGCAAGCTTCACTTCTAAGGAGCATTCTGGATGTACTTCTAAAATATGTTTGTCAGAACTGATGGCTGTCCACAGGACTTCGGGTATTCTTCAGTTTGCAACACATTAGTTCAAATTATGAAAAATATTATTTTATAGCAAAATGCCTTTAAATCACAATGTAGATTAGTTATTTTAGAATAAATATAAGAAGTAAAAATATTAGTGCTCTGTGTTAGTCTGGGTAGACTCCAGAAACAAACTCATAGACATCCATATGTATATGAGAAAGAGCTTTATATACAAGAGCAATTGGATATTGAGAAAACATTCCAGTCCAGATAAATCAATGAGTCTGATATTAGTCCATATGTCCAATATCAATCTGTAAAGTCCTCTTCAAACTCACATAACACATATAATGACGCAGACAGCAGGAAGATCACAGGTCAGTGTGTGGGAAGTCTTGTGGATCCAGTGGTGTAGTAAGCATCTCAGTGTTGACAGGGGTCTCCACATTGCTTCTCTGACTCCAGAGAAGCTTCTCTCCAGGTGTTTTCCCCACAAGGATGTCTAGCAGGGAGTGAGGCTGTGTCCTGTCTCCAGCAAGCTACTTATCACTTTAGAGCCTCTAAATGAGGTCATCAAACCGCGACCTGGTTGACAGCCTAACTCCACCCCTTCACTTGTAAATCTCAAATTGATGACAGGTTATATAACTACCACATGGCCCAATGATGTATGTTCAGAGACAATATTTAAGACTCAAGAATATCCATGAATGCTGAATGTTTCGATGAACATTTTTCCAGAAACAAGAGCAATGTCAGTGAAACAGAGGAGGAAAATAACTCAGTGTGTGCTGAGACGTGCGTAACAGATGAAGAAGTTGGAAATGAAAGTATAAACCATGTTCCAAAAAAATTTGACTCTAAAGTAGATGAATGTAATGAAAAAATGGAGCAAATATGGACCAAATAATCTAGAGAGAAATTTATGTTTCATATATAAATATGCATTTGCATATGAAATATATATATGGATTTGTTGCTAGGCCATTAGAGTCAACCAAATGAAAAGTCTTGACTATATATTGAATAGAGGTGAAGGGAGTTATGCCGATTGGTAGAGAACATTCTGGAGAAATCAAAATGGTAAAAGATCAAGTTTAACAAAGAAGATACTTACCTCCAATTGCAAGCAGAATGCTTTGTCTTCTCTAGTTTTCTATAATACCAAACCTTGAAATTTTGAGGTTCCATACTTTTTCTGTTAAATTGGGAAGACAATGGGGCAGGAGAAAAGTTTGCTTTTGCTTCCATGATGCTATGGGGATTCTAGGAAGAAGCCAGTTCTTCATGTAATAATATCCCATGGGGCACAATCAGGAAAGGCAGATACCAAAGACCAGGAAAGTAAATTCCTAGACTACTTAAAAATTCATGACCTAGGAATACTTCTTTGTATCAAAAATAAAAAAAGAGACATAGAACCAGAGAGAAGCTCCTATAATGGGCACATATTCACCAAAATATATGTGCTAAATTTTTAACAGCAGCACTATTATTCCTATGGAATATCTGAATACAGAGTAGAGCAGATACATAGATGGTCTAATCATGCAATTGAATGCTATGTATTAGTGACAATGGATTTTTTATTATAAGCAAAATCATTACTCAATCTCTAATACTTAATGGTGAATGAAAGACACCAGAAGGAAAAACAGCCCTGTGTGTGTGTGTGTGTGTGTGTACAAAACACATACACAAAGCTGTGAACTAAAAGACATGTATAAATGTAATTGGGAACTGGGATAACCTAAATATCCATAATAAGAGCTGTGGCCATGGGGTTGTTAAGGGCTGTTGAGTTGGTTTTGACCCACACTGACCCTCTGCACAAAAGAGTTAAGCATCACCTGGTTCTGTGCCATCCTCTCAGCTGTTTATATGCCTGAACTCCTTGCTGCAGCCACTGTATCCATCCATCTCGGGGAGAACCCTCCTTTTCATTCTCCCTGCACTCTACCAGGGACACATTTCCCCTGACAATATGCCCACAGTATGTAAGACAAAGACTTACTTCTGACTATATTTCTTTAAGGAAAGATAAATAGTAGGATAGATACTTTTATGAGATGGCATTATAAAGAAGCTGGACAAGCAGAATGGATAAACTACTGCCATATACAGCAACATGGTTGAAATAGACACCTTGCCCATGAAAGAGAAGATACCGGGAACATATATTTGTGTGGCTCTATCATTAAAAAGTTCAAGAACAGACAAAACCCATTTGTGATATTGAAGGTCAAGATAGTGGCTCCCTCAATAAGGGTAATATGGGAGCAACTAGCTGGAGACATCTGACGCCATTCTATAATGTGTAGAAAGTCCTATTTGTTGATCAAGATGATGGTTATAAAAGTACCTTCTCTTTATGACAATTCAATTACAATTTATGACCTTTCTCTCTGTCTGCAGTCCTCCAATAAAAAGTTTATTTTAGCAAACATAAGTCATTTTAAGAACGAAAAGCAACGTTGATTCCAAATTCCTTCAGAAGGAGACAATCTTGACTTTGTCAAAAAGTTAATTTTGCTTTTTTTCCCTGAGACTCCACTTTTAAGCAAATCTGTTGAAGGCTACTGGAAAATTCAGCACCTCTGTCTGTGATTCGATGAGAATGCTCTGGAGACACGAGTGGGACCTGCCAAATGTTAGATCTTCACTATCATATGTTCTGTTCCATCAGCTCCCAGCATCAGCTCTATTTTTATATTTCCTTTAACAGTTCCATAGTTTGGGGCAATTGGGTGGTTTTTGTGCAATCTATGTTATTATGAAACTAAAGGAAGATCTTTGTTTCTCTTGATGCGTTTAAATCTTAGGAATGCTCTGTGCAATCAACCTCCATGCATTCTTTTAAAAGACTGTAAACATTTCTACGGGGAATGATCTCTAAGTGACTATAGCTGCCCATTGCTTTGCTTTTACATAATTGTGTAATTTTTCCACTTTACTGCAAAAGGATAGGCCTTTCTTCATCATTTTGAGAACAATTCTAGTCAGAGCAGAAGAGTTATCTAGGTTCAAATACAAATGCAAACAGCATTTAAGTCTATATCTTCAAAAGGTCGTAAAAGCCAAGAAGAGTTTGTTTAGAAATGCAAATGTTAACTATATTGCCAGCAGGCAGGTGTTGTAAGAAAAAAAAAGTATGGTTGATAATATAATACCTGACCAGATGTAGATTTGTCTCTCTCTTGAGAAAAAGACATGGAAAATGTTTTAGGACTTGTAAAGGCATCCTTCCATTGTGCACTCGAACTTTTAGAGTCGTAGAGAGAATCATAATGATGACACATATAGGTTCAGTCTCTTTTCCATCAAGTATATGTTTTCAAGTATGTTACAGAATATAATATTATAAAGAATGAGAAATGGACAGAAAAGAAAAAGTAAAGGAAGAAAAGACACAGATTGGCAGCATGAAGATAGAAGGACCAGAAGAGAGAACCATAAAGAAGTCTTTCTTTAGCCAAGAAGAAAAGTTGCCTGGAAAAGAATGAGTAGTTTTCTACCAAAGCAAAAGTCTGTATAAAGCTAATTGATATTTACTTTTACACCAGGAAGTCTGAAAAACATGAATGGTAGCCTGTGTGATCACTGTGGCTTTACAGTTTGTATCCCAATGCAAGCTAAGGATTGCCATCACTGGAAATCGAGACATTTGTTTTCTTCCCGAAGACTGGGGATTAAGGTGAAGGAGAGAAAACTGATTCTGAAGACACCAGGAGAGACTGGTGATTGTTTCCTGGGGACAACCTTCCCTGGTAGCTGGTTGGCTGACCCTACACACAGTTTAATCTCTTGTGGCATCTCACAAGTTCTTCTATTCTAGCTTAATATCATCTTAAGTTTTTATTTAAAAGCCACCTAAAGTTTAAATAAGAACTTTGTTACATAGGTGAGTTTTTTAGTATTCCCTCAAAGGTTTAAAAGTAAAATGTAGTAAATAGCCCAAGAAGGGAAAGAACCTTGTCCAGCTATCTGTCTTGGATAGACCTGTGACAGGCTTTTCTGACCTTTTATTTCTCAGTCTGCAGAAATGATTAGAAACCTTAGAAAATGTTGCTTTTATATTTTAATTTGAAGAGGGCAAAGATTCTCTAGATTGTATATTTGTGATTTTTAATGATATCAAAGTTGTGCCGTCCTTTAGGATAATTATACCCTGGGATATTATAATTTATTTTAGCCTCAAGGGAGGAATTATCCCAAAGATTGGGTATGGCTGCCATTGATATTTCTAATATTAAGAAAATTAACTAAAAGAAACGAGGACACATTACAGGAACAGGTGGAGAGGTGCAAGGGATTATGATTCCATAAGTGAAACCAAGGTCAGAATTTCTACCAGAAAATCAACAATATTCTATCTTGATACTGAGAACAATATTAACAGCCCATCTTTAAACCTTTTATGTACATGAAAAGAAACTCACCTCTCACCTCCCCTTGGAGTCTCTCTGAACTGGATGCCCACCAGTTATGCTAAGAATCTGCAGTTATGCTCCCTCACTTATGCTAAGAATATTCAAAATAGCTTCTTTACCAACAAGATAGTTAGGTAAATGAAAACAGAAATGGTTCCTATCTTGTTCACAATACCTTACAGGTGATAAACAATCACACACACTTAATTGACATTTGCTGAATAAAAACAATCAATAAATTCCAAAATTAGCTATTCTCAAATGTGTTGTAAACCCCTGTCTCATATTAATGCCAATTCCTTAAGTTTACCCATTGTTTGAAGTATCTATTTCAGAAATGTACATATAAACTTTTAAATAAGCATTCGTTTGCATATTTAAACAGGAGGGTATTGGTTTATCTTTTCAGTAGAAAATGTGAATCTGTTCCAAGTAATCTGTTTTCTTCTTCTCAGTTCATCATATTTAAGGGCCAAACTAAGGAAAAACAATTTTTCCACTAGGGTAATGTCATGTATCATGTAGAAATGGAAAACTAATGAACCCATATAGAGAGAGACTGAAGTCATGATTACTAATCAGCTACTGCCCAAATAAAACTTTTAAGACCAGTGCTCACTGCTCTAGATTTTTTCAAACTTATATTGTCAGTGTGATCATGTATACAGTACAAAGAAAGCTGTACAACCTCCAATTGCATTACATTACCTTTGTTGTTGTATTAGTTGGGATGTGTTAACTAGGAATATTAGTAAATCACAAAAGAATGAATAAATGGAATATTAGTCTGGATTGACTAGAGAAGCAAATTCATAGACACTCATGTATATAAGAAAGAGTTTTAAAAACAAAAACTTTATATATAATAGCAATTGAATATTAAGAAAACTTACCCACCCAATCCATATCAAGTCCATAGGCCCGATATTAGCCCATATGTCTAATACCAATCTATAAAGTCCTCTTCAGACTCACACAACATATTCAATGATGCCAAATGCAGGAAGATCACAGGCCAATGGATGGAGAGTCTTGTGTATCCAGTGGCAGTGGAAGCATCTCAGTTCTGGCAGGGGTTTTCCCCATGGCTCTTTCAGCTCCCAGATCTCTGGCTGAATCAGCTTAGCTACCTCAGGCTCATTGTCAGTCATGTCTCACATGAAGTGAGCATGTTATGCCTCCAGTGAGCTACCTAACTCCTTAGCACCTGCAAATGAGGTCATCAAGCTGCAATCTGATTGACAGGCTGAACTCCATGGCTTCGCTCTTCAATCTCAAATTGACAACACATTATGTAATGACCGCAAATGGTAACAGATACATTTCACACATAATAAATCATGATGTTTTTGTAAGCCACAATTGAGTCGGCTCCGACTCAGAGTGATGATGCACAGCGTAAGATAACACTGCCCAGTCCTGAGTCATTCTCATAATCGTTCTTATGTTTCAGTCTGTCATTGTAGCCACTGTTTTTGTGTTTCTCTAGTTCACCAAGCACAGTGTCCTTTTCCAGAAAATGGTCTCTCCTGACACTACGTCCAAAGTACTTGAAATGAAGTCTTGTCATCCTTGCCTCTAAGGAACGTTCTTGGTATATTTCTTTCAAGACAGATTTGTTTATTCTTTTGGCAGGTCATGACAATTTCAATATTTTTCACCAGCACCCTAATGCAAACCCATCAATTCTTCTTTAGTGTTCAACTAATGTTCAATTAATGTTCAACTTTCTCAGGCATGTGAGGCAATTAAAAATGCTATGCTTTGGGTATGGTAAACCTTAGTCCTCAAAGGAGTATCCTTGCTTTTCAGCATTGAATGAGGTCTTCTGCAGAAAATTTACCTAATAAAGTGTGTTGTTTGCTCTTTTGAATGCTGCCTCAATGAACACTCATTGTGAATGCAAGCAAGATGAAACCGTTGGCAATTTTTCTCCAGGCTTTTCTCCACGTATCATGATATCGTCTGTTTGTATAATTGTGAGGGTTTTTGTTTTCTTTACGTGGAGTTTTAATCCATACTGAAGGCTGTTATCATTGATCATATCAGTGGAGGTCAATAATCTAGCATTGCTATGTGTCGATACATGACTCAACCATATCATCATAGCGTCTATCGCCTTTGTCTTTTTTTGGCATGCTGGTAATGAATATCAATGACATTGAGAAGTTGCTATGTTCCAAGCACTGTATTTTTTTTTTAACCCAAATTTACTTAGGTAATCCTCACAGATCTGTGAAATAGACACTTTTATTTCTCCATTGTACAGATGAGGAAAGCAATCCGAGAAAGTTTCTTTCAGGAATTTTCTCAAGGTCTCACAGATGATGTGGAACAGAGCCTAGATTTGAACCTGAGAACATTAGGTCTAGCGCCCACTACTCATGCCTGTGAGCCAGTCTTATTTTAATGTTCTTTTATTGTTTGATAAGAACAGCATAACTGTCTGGTTTTCTGTCACTTAGTTTTATAATCGCGACTTTTACTTTCTGCTCAATTAATTTTGTTTTCTAAAGCATCTACTGTGGATATGTTTTGAAGTAGTTAGTGATGAGGGTTTTCTTTCTTGTTTGTTGCAAATTTTGAAAAGTCATATGTCTAACATATATCTCTTGACTTAAATAGAGTATTGCAAATCTGAATGTATTTCCCACTAAGTGACAAAAATCACAAAGTCCAAATTGTATAATAAAATTATTCTGGCCATGGTGAGTGGTGATACCAGGAGGATGAAGGGAAAGTGGAGTAGAATGAGGGAACCAATTACAAGGATCTACAGATAACCTTCTCCATGGGGTACGGACAACAGTAAAGTGGTGAAGGAAGACATCAAGCAGTGTAGGACATGACAAAATAATAATAATTTATAAATTATCGAATGTTCATGGGGGCAAAGGGTGCAGAGGGAGGGGAAATCTGAGGAGTTGATACCAGTAGCTTAAGGGGAAAGAAAATGTTTTGAGACTGATGATGGCAACAAGTGTACAAATGTGCCTTGCAGACAATGGATGGATCTTTGGATTGTGATGGGAGCTGTATGTTCCCCCAATAAAATGATTTTTAAAAAATTCTGGTCAGGGAAAAGGACTCATAAGTAAATAATTGGAATTATGATATTATAAATATTGTCATGAAGAAATGTACAATTATAAAAGGCAAGCAGATTAGCCTAAGGCTAAGTGTGGGAGTCTCAGAACACTATCAGGGGAAAGAATAATTCAATGAACATTGAAAAAGAGTATAAAAGTCAATAGAATCAGTAAAGGTGTTGGTCAAGAAGCATGGCGTTGAGAAATTAGACGTCATAGAGGGTTAAACCATTTTAAAATCCTAGAGCTATTGAGTTTTTCAACAAAGAAAATTGACACAAGGGACAGGTGTAGAAGGAGTATTATTCTTTGCAGTAGAATTATCCAAACATGAGTCCCTATCAACATGAGAACCTGGGTGCTGAAAAATTCCACCCTAGAAATTCTAAATTCTGAAATTCAAAGTTGTGAATGCAAAATATGTAGCTTCCTTATCACCCATCCTTTAATTTGTGAATGAGATTTGAGAACAAAAGCATTGTAGTTTCTTCCCAACATAATTGGATGAGAAATATGTTGGATTTTTTTCAGAACTAACATCTTTACAAGGTAGTAAACACCTATTTCAATAGTTAGCTAACTAGATGGGAGATAAAGAAAATATAACAATACTAACTGTAGGGTTTATCTGGTAGGTAACTGTGTATTCACTATTTAATTCATTTTTTCTCTGTACTTGAAATTTTAAAAAGTAAAGTGTGTGGAAATAAAGGCATTGCAGTCTGCATTGTCAGGAAAATATCATTTATTCAGACACACAGTTTCCCTATCATGCATTTGATTTGAAAGCTGATTGTTCATTCTGTGTCTACATACAGGACTTTCCATTTAGGCTGTGGCACAGGTTAAACTGATCAAAAAATGCAACTCCCTATTCTATTGAGACATGCAGGGATTTTTATTGAATCCTTCTGTTCTTTATCAGGGAAGAAAATGTCCTTATTCTGTTTAAAGTTGTGCTAGACCTCTCTGGTTTCTCCTAAATTGTGGAAGTGTGTGTTTATAGAAATCATTCAGAGCCATTAAAAGCAAGCAAACAAAGAAAAGACAGGGGATTCTGGCAGAAGGAAGTGAGAATATCTGAGATTAAATTTTTATAGGAGCAGAAAGTCTTCTCTTTCCCTCATAAAGCAGTAGATGCATTAGATCTGCCAGTCTTGCAATTAACACTTAAATGCTTAATCCTCTGAACTATGAGAGTACCTTTTTTTCCCCCAATGATTTTATTGGGGGCTCTTGCAGATCTTATATCATTCCATACCTAATTTGTATCAAGCATATTTATACACATGTTGCCATCTTCATTCCCAAATATTTTCTACTTGAGCCCTTGGTATAAGCTCCTCTTCCCCCCCCTTTTTTTAATAAATCATTTTTGGGGGACGCATACATCTCCCCTCATGATCAATACATACATCAATTGTATACAGGCCACACTTGCACACTTATAATCATCACTCTCAAAGCACCCTCCCTCCACTTAGGCCCCCAGTACCAGCTCCCCATGTTTCCCCTCCCTCCCTACTACCCTCCCCCATGAACCTTTAATACTTTACAAATTGTTATTATTTTTTCATATTGTACACTGTCCAATGTGTCTGTGCCTCACACTCACGTCCCTATTGTCTGCACTCCAGAGAGGAGGTTATAGGTAGATGCCTGAAGTTGGTGTCCCCATTTCTATTCCACCCTCCCTTCACCTTCCTAGTATCATCACTCGCACCACTGGTCCTGAAGGGGACCATCTGTCCTGGATTCCCCAGGCTTCCAGCTCCCACTACTAGAGCACTTTTACTGCTGAATCAGATCTTCTTTAGCCTCTGTTTTTAGAATTTTACACCAAAATAAGTCATCCTTTCCCTTAATGCGGTAGAGCCTCACTAAATGTATCTTCCAGGTCTCATATAGCAAAGAGACAAAATCATTAGTGACTTTTAGAAAGAAAAAAAAAATAATTCATTAAAAACAGTTAAATCCTCAACTGTAAAAATGATTAATATACATGACTAAATGAAGATCAGACACAGATATTATTATCAATAAGCACCTTTTACTTTTAGATCACTGAACTGTTCTTAATTTTTGGAAATATTTTCCACAAGTGCAAAGGCTACTTTAAGTTCATCAAGCAACACATGGGGATCACTGCATACCACATCCATGCAAAGGCAACTACACAGCCCCTGTAGAAGGGGAACGTTAAAAAGGGAACGTTAAAAAGTTCATGGAAAAATTTGACCCTCTTGTCACTCATGTTTTTTGATTCATTTTTGGAACCCCAGCATATTGCATTGTGTTTCCATCCTCAGTCTTTATAAGGATATAGTTTTTGATGGAGACATTGTAAAAGATGAGCAAGTCTAATGTCTGTATCTGATTCCGTGTTCCTTCGCCTCTCCTATCTTGACCCTTCTACTGAGCCAACAAAGAAATAACTGAGAAATATTTCATAGGCAATAATTATACCATGAATACAGTTCCTGGATTTGGCAAATAAAAATGCAAGGCACCAATTACATTTAAATTTTAGATAAATAATGCATGGCACACACATACGCTCCCGTTCATTTATTTATTTAAATGAACACCCAAAAGTGGGACTGTTTATCTGGCAAACCTAATCACGAAATAGGAGATTTGGGCTTGTTGTTGATGGAAGGGGTCCAGCCTTACCTTTGTGCTGGGGAGGAAGTACAATTTTTGGTTTCATGCCCTGGCAGAACTTGGCAGAGGCTGCGCCAAGTGTCTTACATTACGTGAAGACTTCATATTTAATGGCATCACCATCAAAGGATGTGTTTGGCATGGCATAAGATGGATGGCTGTGAGACAGAAGATGAATATGGTTCAGCATCTGACACCGCTTTTGCTTTGAATTAAGTGAGACTTTGCAAATGCATCTTGGCAGCAGCACATGTTTCGCGCAAAGGCTTCTCAAAGGGCCTCACTCTGTGTGACATGATGACAATTGATGTCTTTTGTTGCTTATTTTCAATAAATATTGTTCCAATCATTTATTATTGCTTTCAGAAGAATGACAGAATATAGTGAGCGAGATTTAAAGCGTATCTGAGGGCCTACTTGAAAGTGTTGGGAATTTATCATCGCTTAGGAAGAAAAGTTTAATGCGGGAGAAAAGAGAACAAACCTTAACTCCTGACACATCAGGGCTTCTTTTAAAAAGGAAAAAGAAAATCATTTCCTTGATGACACTCCTTATTTCATTTTACTGCAACAATTCCAATGAGAAGTGCAAAAGTCTTTTTATTGTCATATCAGATTTACATGGTAAAATTTAATGTACTTCTTGTCAGCTTTAAACACTGGAAATATCAATAAAATGTCAAATTATATTTGACTTCAAACCCAAGTGGTTATAAAAATGCAATACAAATTTACAATCATTTAGTCTTCCTCTTCTCCCACAATAAAAACCCTGTTTTATTCTTTATGGGAAGCTAAACTTATTTTGCTCAAAGCCAGTAATTTATTAGGGCTTACATCAGACCTGAAGTATGTTTCTCTTAGAAATCAATGGCAGGCCTGGAACTGGGACTAAACTTTTTAATTATGACTTGAAGTAATATAATTGTGGTTTTTAATGCCTCCGTACATCTGCTTGAAGGATTATATGAGTTTGTTCAAAGTTCTGGAAGCAATAAAATTAATTTTTTGGACAGTAAGCTACCAAAGGGATCTCAGTGATGCTAATTGGAGTGTATGGCATAATATCTGTTAATGCATTTTGTTATCTATCTTCCACAATGAACATTTTCCCCAGGTGTCAGTAGGTAAAGTACCAAAAATAGCCTTCTGTTCAAATACCTTCTCAGCTCCCTTCCTGTTGTGGACTTCTGGTATTGAAACAATTAACTCTGAATGGGAGATTCAGGGGCAAGCGTTTGATGTTTCGAACTGTTCCACTTAAGAATGTGAGATTAAAACTCTTCAGTAGATGAAGAATTTTAGGCAGAGTTAATTTTAGTGATCAGGAACACTTTCCAGTCATGGTGGCTGATGATACTGATGACACTACTGAAAGCAAAGGCGAGCAGCAGAACTGGGAAATTCAACAGAAGAAGACCGAGAAAACACTAGCGAAAGCAACGAAGTTTTGTTGAAAAGCCCTATACCTGTGGGAAATCTCTATTCTGGCAACTTTTCTTGAGTTTGCAAAGAAAGCGTTACGATTTCAGGTGCTTCAGCTCTCTGGTTTATAGCCTTCTCGGAGAAGTGAAGGATTGAAAATGCAACTAGAATCATTCCTTCTCCTTGCAGACCCACTTAAATGTCTATATTTCTTTTGTTTAGACGTCACATACAATTTTGTGACATCATTTCTCATAGTTGGCCATGGTCAAGTTGTTTCAGACCCATCGCAGCCCCATGTACACAGAGGAGGACTGTGCCATAGGGTTTCCAAGGCTGTTAGGTTCCTGAGGGCAACAAAAAAGGAAGATGCATCGCCTTCATTAAGGACGAGCAGAAGAGAAAGAGGACAGCAGAACCAGACAGATTTCTGAATGTCAAATAGCTGATTCCAATAATGGGAATATCATTTTTTAAAACTCCCTCTGTAATTCAATATTTACATTTTATCCAGACTAGACTACATCACATGAAACCTTCACTCAAAATGTGGTACACCACTGATCTAAGAACTAACTGTAGAAGAAAAGAACATTTAGTTACTAGGTAAAAAGTAAACAGCTCCAAATAATCTTGTGGTTGCTTTTCTATTAAAAGAAAATGAATGAATAGGTTCCTATAGTTATAGAGACTTTAATTAAGCCTCTGAGCGGTGCAAAGCACTAAGCAGCAGACAACAAGCTAAAATCTTAGTGACTTGAACCCAGTCAAGTGTCTTGGAAAAGGGAAGTTCTAAACCAGCAGCCACTCTTCAGGAGAAAGATATGGCGGGGCTTTCTACTCCTGTAAAGAGATACAGTCTCAGAAATGCACAGGGACAGTTCGAGTCCTTCCTATAGGTCTCTATGGATTGGAATCAACTCAATGGCAGTTTGATTTTCATATGGTTGCAGGTGGGAGTCATTGTGTTCCCATCAAAATTTGGATTTCTATATGATAGTCTGAGTCCAAGAAGTGAAGTTGCGCAGCCTCCTCCTCATACACACACACCCTCTATATTCCTCTTGAACCAGTGGTTCTCAACCTTCCTAATGCCACCACCCTCTAATACAGTTCCTCATGCTGTGCTGACCACACCCCCCAAGCATAAAATTATTTTCGCTGCTGCTTCCTAACTGTAATTTTGCTACTGTTATGAATTGGGCAACCCCCTTGACAGAGCTGTTCACCCCCAAAGGAGTCTTGATGCACAGTTTGAAAACCACTATCTTAGACTCCAAAGCCTGCAGCCCACAGTTCTAGACATTCAAGGAACATAGTCAATGCTTGAGAAGAAAAGCAGGACCAGCAGCTGCCTCTGTGGTCACCTATGGCAAGCTCTAGGAGCCACAGTGGGTTCAATGCTAATGGCACAGTCAGCATATTGAAGCCATCAGTCACTCTGGTGGGGAAAGACAAGTCTTTCTATTCCCGTAAAGATTTACAGTCTCAGAAACAGTGCAGTTCTACCCTGTCCTATAGCACTGCTATGAGCTTGAATTGACCCTATACCAGTGAGGGGTTTTTTTTTGGTGGGGGCAACAGGGGTTGGGGAAGTCCTGGGGTTGGTGGCAAAAGGGTGAGCACACTGAAGCAAAGAAAGCTGAATAGCCCAGACCTAAGGTTAGATAGGAGGGTGTGCAGCAGGTACCAAGAAGGTTGCTTCCCCTTCTATTAAACTCATGCTTCCCCTCCGGTGATGAGAACAGCAGGCGCCTTCGGTAGTTTCCTTGGCTGAGCTGCACCATATGTGCTGCCCTGGGAAGTCACTTGCGGGATTATGAGTCAAGGCACTCTTTGGTTGTATGCCACAGAGAATGACTTCCATTCCTCATGCTATAGATGTATGTTTTCTCAGACTAGTTGCTGTGCAGTTGTTGAGCCCTTCCAAGGAGGAGGATGGGTGAGTCCTGTATGAGGCTGGTAGGTTGCTCTGCTTCTAAGGAGTGAAATAACTATCAATCTACCTGTGTTAGTCCGAGTAGACTAAAGAAACAAGTTCACAGACACACACACATATATAAGGGAGAGATTTATATACAAGAAGAATGAAACATAGAAGAAGCTGTCCAACCCAGTCCTGTCCAAGGTCATATGTCCAATATTAGCCCATATGTCTGATACCAGTCTATAAAATCTGCTTCAGGCTCACAAAGCACATGCACTGATGCCAGGACAATCACCGGACAGTGGTGGCAGAATCTTGTGTATCTAGTGGTGGTAGAAACATTTCAGCTCTGGCAGGGGCCTCTCAGTAGCTTCTCAAGCATCTCAGCACTGGCAGGAATCTGTATATGGTTTTTCTGGCTTCAGAGATCTGGTTCGGCTCAGGATCTATCAGCGCGCTGCCATACTGTCTTGTCAGTAAGCTATATCCAGGAGACTGAGCTGTAAGTCTCCCACACACATAGGGGAAATATCATGAGGTTTCCTAGAATTCTCAGAGAAAGCCATGCCCACAAAGAGGTCCCATTGGCTATCTCCAGATTGACAGACTAGACTCCACCCATACACTCTTAATCAAATTGGCATGACAGAGTACATGACTGTCATACTACCCCAGTGCGATGACACAAGACACAGCTCTCCAGAGAGAGGCAAGGACCTTTGTGGCTCTGGCAAGCAAAGATAGTCAGTGTCAATGCCCTGGATTTTCAAGGTTACTCCAGCAAGTGTTACACAAGAGAGATTTAGCAAGTGGAAGTGTGGCACTTATTGGCCTGCAAGAGCAGAGACATAATTGGCCTCACAAATGTCTATTTTCCTAGACCATTACATCAAATGTTTTCTGGAGGACATTTCTGTGCTGAAACATACCCAAGCCAGGGTCCACATAAGACATCGATTGAACCCTCACATATTTTGAACAAATAAAGTCTTAGTGATTAATTTGGTTATATCAGTAATGAAAGATCTTAGGCGTCAGGGCAGCCAGAGATTGAGTGAACAGTGCCACTGCCACACTGCAAGATCTAGATAGACACTTGTACCCACAGTTTGCCTTCTATCCTCCTTGGAAAATCTAAAACATTGACAAGCAAATAGTAAAAATCAAGTCTAACATCCTGCCTCTCAATATTCTTAGATTGTTTCCTTCTTTGGCAAAGGGGACTGCTATTCATCTCGTTCCTTAAAGGAAAATTCTGGGATTAGTCTTGCCTTGACTTCACCATCCAATAAACAAATTCTGTCTATTCCGTAAATACCTTAGTATATGATCGAATTTCTTGGTCTTCACAATTATCAACTTGTGCTATAAAAAGAATCGAAGTTTTCCAAAATGATTTTGCCCACATTATCGATGCCGTTAGGTGCTATTGAGTCAGTTGCAAGGAACAGAGACACTTTGAACAAAAGAAGACTTCACAGCCCTGGGCCACATTCACACTTCTCATTGTTTGAGCCTTTTTCACAGTTCTAATGCCAGTCCGTCCTGCTGAATGCCTTCCTGCTCTCTACTAACCTACTTGACTAACCATGGTTTCTTTCGCTCGGGATCAATCCCTCCTACTCTAAGTCCAAAGTAGGTGACATGAAGTCTCACCATCCTTGCTTCCTAAGGAGGATGTGCTCTATACTTCTTATGTGACAGATCTGTTCATTCTTCTGGCAGTCCATAAAACAATAAATATTCTCTGCCAACATCATAAGTCAAACAGTTTTTGAAATTTCAAATGTGATCTTCTACTCCCAAATCACACATTGGTTATTTGTGTACTTCCAATTGAACAAAAGAAACCAAAATAATACCCTCCTAAGGTTTAAACGAATGGTATGATTTGTTCTTATTCCTACTTGCCTTTAAATGTGACTTTCTCAAATGACTATGTTCTCTCCTTCCCTCTGATGTTCCCCAGTGGGGGTATCTATATCTTTTATTACTTTACTCATTGGTTCACTCTTGAAGAGGAGGGTGCACTTAATTGGCTGATGAATCTGGGAGAAATAATTGGTGGGTGTGTCTCAATCATTCCTTTCCCCTCAGTCTTTGGGGGATTTACCTTTCTGCAGAAGCTGTGAATCTGATCTGTTCTTTCTTCAACACTGGAGAAGGGAAGCTGTGCAGAGAACCAGGAACTGCTCTTGGGGTTCACTGTGCAAAGCTGTAGGAGTCCTAGTGGAGAGAGTGTTAACCGCAAGGTCGGCAGTTCAAAGCCACCAGTCCACTACGAAGGAGAAAGACACGCCTTTCTTTCCTATAAAGTGTAGGCGTATTAGTTTAACAGTGAGCAGTAAACGTAGAAGTCAGACAACAGTTTTAGGATGTTTTATTATTAGACATGACTTTATTATTCATGTTTCTGACTGTTATATCTGTCTCTCATTTGCATCTTGTTTTAGGCACCGAAAAGTTTGGAATCTCTTTAGTGTGTGCCCTAAAAGTACAACCCTAGAGCCTAGATACATCCTCTTGATAGAAGCTTGCAAATTCCTTCCGAAAATTCTTCTGGGCACTTTTCACAATAATACTTCTGTGGGAATTAGTGTAACATCTGTGAATGGTGAGCTTTCCCTGCAAAAAGATATGCGTCACCAATGGACTCACCACTGTATTTGTAGCGCCCAGGTTAGACCCTGGCACCAAACAGGCAGTCAGGAAATGATTTTTAGTAGAAGATGTGTGAAAAAGCTATTTGTCTCTATTTGAAAGTCTTGTGACCTTGAGAGAATAGCTGTTCCAGAGAAGCAGGTTCCAAGAAGAACCATTCCTGTTCTAAATCATAGAATACTACTGATGACCAGTTGTTGCTTTTTTGTCTCACAAAAATAGATGGCAGTATACTGTCTTCTGAAGAATTAAGTGCAGATTTTCTGTGTGATATGACAACAAACAGCTACATACATAGAAAAGAGAAAGGAAAGCAGTCTGAGGCTTCTCTGAGGGAACATGTGGCCTTTGTGTGTTCTCTCGCTGTATTTTTCAGCATTGGACTGGTTGGTAGTAGGATGGATGTAGTCAATCCAAGTAAATGTTCAGTACTTCCAACGTATGATAAACACTGTGGGTATTGCAAGGAGTGTACAAGGGCCCACATGGAGTTAAAGGCCTTAAAAAACAGCTAATAGCAGGCAGTAGACTTTAAATGGTCGAAGCTTTGTTGTAAATTTTCTTCCTCTTATAAATTACTCTGGTTAGGTTTCCCTAGTTCTTTTTTTTAAATATCCATTCCTAAGATCCACAGTAAGGCTTTTGCTACCTAAACCACCCATGGCAGCAAATTATCCATGGTAATGTAATGGTTAAATGCTCAGTTGCTAACTGAAAGGGTAGTGTTTCAAATTCAACCATGTCTCCACAGTACATAACAAAACAAAACAAAAAAATTCCTGATCATCTGTGTCCATGAAAATCAGAGTCTAGGAAATCCTCTCAGGTGCACAAGGTGACTGTGTTAGACGGGAATGAGCAGAGAAACAAATCAGAAATACTCATATATGTATTGGAAAGAACTTTATATCACAGAGAAATTGTATATTGAGAAAACATACTAGCTCATTCAAGATCAAGCCCCTAAGTCTGATATCAGCCCTTATGTCCAATATTAGTCCATTAATTCCTCTTCAGACTCGTGCAGCACATGCAATGAAACCGAATGTACCTGAACTTGTAGGCTTTAGTATCACCATCTCAGAGGACACCAAAGTCAATTGGCATACTATAATCAATAAAGACAAGGTTCTATCTTTTGGTGAGTAGTGACTGAGCGTCGAGAAGTTTATGAGTAGTCATCTAAGGTGCAAATAATGGCTTATTTCCATCTAAAGGAAAGAAGAACCCGACCTGGATACTCCCGGGAGGTCACTCTCCCCGGGCTCTGTCCAGGTGGCGTGGAGGAGCACAGGGCACAGGGCCTCGTGATGTACCATCCTTTTCCACAATGTTGGAGATCAAGCCAGGCCGTGAGCCTGCACCTGCATATTCCTACAGCTTCTCAGAGTCCCTTGGACAAGGACTGAGGAAACAAACCATGCAGGAATCATGTCAAGAAAAAAAAAAAGGAAAGAAGAATGTTAAAAAATAGAAAGAAACATGGAAAAGAATTTATTCAATTTACTGATGGACCACGCAAATATTTTTCTTTTAAATTTTGATTATGAGATCAGAAAAGCTGTATGTTGCCTGGATACCACTAAAAGCTGCTTTCAAAATGATCAGAGTAGAAGATCCTAAATAGAGTGGGAAAAATATGGAATATAATTTAAAATTCTAAGAAAGCAGAATTATTGGTTTAATAAAGACCAATGGGAATCTCAAGACTATGGCCTTTACACATTCTTAAAGTTTAGAACTGAACTCCCCTCATTTTAGAATAATGCATCATTTAAAATCAAAAAGGAGTCAGTTGCCCACATACAGGGAGTTATGACAGTGGGCAGAATGGTAACAGAAAACACTAAGAGAAAGTAGAATAAATGATGGACCATTAAGGGGATTTGGATGGATTTCTTGAGATAAATGTGTACAAATTGTTGAATGTAAAATTGATTATCTGCTCTGTAAACTTTCACCTAAAGTACAATGTGCAAACAAAACTTATCCTGATTCTCAAAGGAGATTCTTTGAAAATAACTGCTATGCCAGCAACAGAATACAATGAGTAAGCTATGCTCTGGATTAAAGTTATTGTTCAACAATTTCCTAATTCCCTTTTGAGTTTGTATGTCTCTCAAACTTCCAGAGTTCCAGTGTTCATAATTGTAAATTAGATACAAAGAAATATGAAGATAATTTTCTGGTTTTATAAAAATAAACTTTTATTTTGGAATCACTTCAGATTTACAAAAAATTGTCAAGATAAAACATAGTTCTAATATACTTCCCAGTCAGTTCCCGTTTCCCATATTTTTACAGAAGTTTAATATCATCATTATAAGTGTTGTTTGCACCCCTGCACACAACAATATGAAACACTGCTGGCCCCTTTACCATCTTCACAGCTCTTGTGATGTTGAACTTGGTTTCAGTCACTGTGTAATTCCATCTCTTGGGGGTCTATATTTTTTTAACTGACCTTCTACTTATCAAACATGTCTTTTTATCCTTTTCTAAGAACTGAGCACTCCTGATAATATGGCCTATGTATATGCAACAAAGCCTTGCTATTCTCACTTCTAAGGACCATGCTGACTATATTTCTTCCCAGACAGATCTGCTTGTCTTCTGGTAGGCTATGACACTTTCCATATTCCTTGCCAACACCATTATTCAAATGTGTTAATTCTCCTGTGAACGAATCCTCCTTTTTCATTGTCTAACTTTCAATGATGTATGAGGTGATTGTTGCGATGAGTGAACAGATATTAGAACATTTTATTAATTAAAGTTCATGCTTTAATCAGACTCCCTTGATTTATACGGAAGATCCTATTTCTATTTCAGGAAACACTACAGAGTACTATGTTACATTTACTTATCATATCTCCTTAAACTCCTCTTGACAGTGACAATTTTGGAAGTTATTTCTTTGTTTACTTTAGGATTGTAGTAGACCTTGCAATCCATGCCTACCCAGGACATGTTTTCTACTTCCTCCCTTTATTCTAAGGAAAGATGCCCCATGTGTGTCGAGACTGATTCCCTTGCATTGAGACATTGTCATATTGTTCAGAGCACTGAGCTATATGTCAAAGAATCTGAATAGAGCTCCTAAGGATGTTTCCTTAAAGGATCAATCTTGACAACTCTGTGCCTTTTCTCTTTTTCCTCTTGTCACTCCCTTTGCAAAGATGGTAGACAATATAGAGACACAAATATCTCTAAAAAGTATTATTAGTGAATTTGTGTGGGACTACTAAAGAAACAAATTCTTATGCACATTCATAGGTGCGTAAGAAAGAGCTTTATATAAGAGAGCAATTATATATTATGAAAACATCCCAGGCTGAGCCCCGGTGGCATAGTGGTTGTGCGCGGGACTGCGGCCCACTGGGATGGAGGTTCAATTCCAGCAGTGGGGCTGGGCCTCCTACTCCCACCGCCGGAGGGCAGTGGTGCCCCCCCCCCAAAAAAAAAATCCCAATCCAGTCCAGATAGTCCATAAGTCTTATATTAGCCCATATGTCGAATACCAGTCCTTCAATTCTTCTTTAGACTTACACAGTCATACAACAATGCCAAATAAAGAAAGATTACACGCTGGTAGATGGAAAGTCATGTAGATCTAGTGGTGGTTAAAGGACCTCAGCACTGCTGTGAGTCTTCATGTGGCTCCTCCAGGTCCAGGACTCTGGTTCAATCAGTGTGTCTCCATGTGGCTTGCAAATTGAATGTCTAACAGGGAGATGAAGCAAAGAGTCTGTGTATCTGGCCTCCAGGGAACTATTTATCTCGGTGGTGCCTGAAAATGAAGTCATCAAGCTGCAACCTTATTGAAAGGTTAAGCTCCACACCTTCACTCTTAATAGTCTCAAGTTGACACCGGTAAGTACAGCTTATGTACCTACCACAGACTACCCCGTATCAACTTGGCATTTTTACACAACTTCTTATCCATAAATAATTTTCAACAAAATAATGCAACCATGTATAAAATAAAACGCATACAATTCAATATCTGCCAGCCTCATTGAAACATAATATTCAATAAATCAACAAAGCAAAAATACTCTCTGCTTAACAATTGCAGTTGAGTGAACACCTATACCTTGATCTTATGAATATACTCCCCCACTTATGAAAGTTAGTAAGCCAAGCACTTAGTGTCTTTATACCCCACTACCCCACCCCCATCCTCCCACCCCTGTTTTCAACATCTAATTTTGATACTTCCCTCTTACATTAATCCAGTGCTCCAAGACCATTATATTCTTTGATGTGAAAGATCATCTTTCCAGGTGGAAACTTGTGAGTCCTCATCCACGAGCAAAGTCAAATCAGGACAGGCCACTCATGTAGTCAGCAGCAATATACATCCGTTCACAGTCTCAAATATCTTCTCTTTATCTGTTTGGGTTCTGGTCAACTCAATGTGACACGCCTCACTTAGTCTCATCAGAGTGGCCATTGACTACCTTGCCTTTAGACCATCGGCCCCATTACAATCTTTGCAACAACACTAGCCTCCTTGTGCTAGGTCATGAGTTCAGACCAGTCAACCCACTCTCTTAGTCCCTATGAATCAGTGGCATGACTCAACCTGTCTCACACTGCTGTATTACTCCAATTTCCTTTCATCAAGTGAATCCAGGTGGCCGCGACCATGCATTTAAGCCTGTCCACTGGCTCTCTTTAGTGTTCAGTAGAAAGGAGTTTTCTTCTTGGTTCCAGATTTTTTCCAGCTTCTGACAAAAGTCACTAGTTCAAAATTCAAAAATCCAAAGAGTTCCTTTTTACACTCCATCAATCTGTCAACAGCAAGTCTCTTCACCTTCGCACATCTTGAACACTGAAGTCACTGGGTGGTGCTCATCTTTTCAGAGCCTTTTTTGTAGGTGTGTCCTAAATCCATTTAAAGATCCAATTTTGATGGCTGAAGGGAAGCCTTTCAAACTTTTTATTTTTATACTTCACAATAATTATTTCTATCAATAATTATATCAACAATAATAAGCAAAAGTCAGTATGAGCAAAGTAGAATCAGATCCTAAACTCCATTCTTTTTATGAACTCAATTCTTAAAAGTAAATTCAATCCTTATTTCATTTATCTTAATCTTTAAACTGTTTAATTGATACAAAACATGAGATTAGGCCTCTGACCGCATGAAGCCACGGTGTGACCTTCTCTCAGCCATTTTTAATGAGCGGCAAGGTCTCTGAAAAATTCAAATGGCAATTTCACCTCCTAAGCTCAAAATATACATTAATCATATTCGCTTTCACCATTTCAAAGACCATACTCAAAGACAAAACCCAAACAAAACAACCACAATTTTAACTGTCCATATTCTTTCTAGAAAATAACCCAGTAAACTGAGTGGACATATCTGCTCTCAGACTAGCCAAATAAGAAAAACTACCCTGAGGCAGGAGTCAAACGAGCACCTGCTTTTGATCTTTAGGATTTGTTGCTTCACTTAATGGACCCTAAGTGTTTCACTTTGGGTTAACTAGAGAAATAAACTTATAGACACTCATATGTGTATAGAAAGAGCTCTATATAAAAGTATAATTGTATATTGAGAAAATATCCCAGCCCAGTCTAGATAAAGTCCATAAGTCTGATATAACCCATGTGTCCAATCTTGTCTATAAATTTCTCTTTAGACTCATGCAATAAAGGTGAATGTAGGCAGGTCATAGTCCAGTGGCTGGACAATCACGTAGATCCAGTGGTGGTGGGAGGATCTCAGTGCTGGCGTGGGTCTCCACGTGGCTCCTCCAGTTTCAGGGCTCTGGCTGCGTCACTGGGTCTCCATGTGGTTTTTCAACAAGAATGTCTCTGGCAGATGAAGCACAGAGTCTACGCCTGGCCGACGGTGAGCTATTTATCTCAGTGGCGCCTGCAAATGAAGTCATCAACCTGCATCCTGATTGTCAGGCTAAATTCCACCCCTTTATGCTTAATAATCTCATGTTGACACCAGATTATGTAGCTACCACAATTATGAAAATTGTACTCATTTAAAATACGAAGGGAAAAATTAAATTTTAGATTGTTGTACATATTTATTTATATGAGTTCATTTTATAACAGCTTCATTTCATTAATGTATATGTAATTCAATTTATCTATTCAATTTAGTTCAATTATCTATTATACAATTCAATAGAGTTTTTACTATATTTAGTGTTGTACAAATATTGTCACAAATCATTGTATAATATTCTTATTACTCTTCACGAAACTTTTATCCATTAACAATTTGCCCCCTTTTCTCTGACCTTCTATTAGTCCCTATCAACTACTATAAGATTCATCCATGTTATAGTGAGTAGCAGGACTTTCCTACTCTTTATTGCCAAATAGTACCCTATTACATAAATAGACCACATTTTATTTATTTGTTCATTAGCTGACAGGAATTTGAGATTTTCCATTTCATTGCTTATGACTAATGATATTATGAACATCTGTGTGCACGTTGGGGATGAACATATGTTTTCAATTCTCTTGGGTATATTCCTAGACACAGTAGCAGTCACTGCCTTGAGGGTGAAAGTCTCCTAATATGGATAGCTCTATAATAATCACACAACAGAGAGTGCTAATGACCTCTTGGAGGGATCGTAGCACCCTGGATGCCTTTCCTGTGGTCATATGATTTCATAATGACCATGCAGAATGGCAAAGAACTCCCCTTGTGAGTTTCTAAGGCTATAGATATGGTGGGAGCAGAAAACTTCTTTTCCTGAGGATTAGGTGATGGGCTTGGATGCTGACTACAGGTCTCCATCCTCACATATAATGCACTATGCCACCAGGCCTCCTGTCTCTTCAACCAGGACTTATCGATTTGTGCTCTAAGTGTTCACAAGTGCCTTCATGTCACTTAACAGCTTGGATATATGACCCAAATACAGAGATTTGCCAATATATATGAAGTTTAAATACCTCATGGACATTTGTTAGCATCTGGTAACTGAGGTCACAAGCTATCAATTACATCGTATGGTGCACAGCTGAAGTGAAATCATACTGTGCTCCTTATTATAGCAGACAATTCATGTTTCCAAGCAGAAAAGTGACCAGATCCATATTTTTGAGGTCCCTCCATTCTCTTCATTTCACTGATTGAGTCTCATTGTCACTACACAATTGCAAAAGTTAGTGCCATCATCATTCCTTAAATGAATATTGACCAATGCCTCTTTATGAAAACATTACTTAGTGGTCTCAGAGCTTTATAGTTGATCTTAAGGATTCTGTATCACAGACTTCTTATCTATGGAATTGATATGATATTGATATGATATCTCCTAAAGATTAATGTTTCTGTTATTAGTTACTTTTGATGCAGCTTCTAGTCACAGTATTCCCATGTACAACAAACCAAAACAATGTCCAGTCCTGTACAATCTTCTGAATTGCCGGTGTGCTCCTCCGGTGCACTGTGTATTTTGAAAATCTTCCAAGGTAGAAAGCTAATCTTTTAGAACTATATTGGGCATATTCTGGTTGGATCTATACTTTGATATCCAATCCCTAATTTTTGGAAGGAAATCACCCTTCTCTCTTGGTCTGGAAGTTTAACTGAAAGCTGTTGGCCATGGATACTTAAAATACAAGTGACAGCTGCTAGCATCATAGCAGTACTTACATTATCACAGTACCCAAATCTGACTGATGGGTGACAGCTTAAACTGTTTGTTGTTGTTAGGTGTCATTACATCTATTCCAACTCATGGTGAGTCTATGTATAGAAAAATCAACATCCTATCTATAACATCCTCAATTATTCCAATATTTGAGGCTAATGTGCTAGACACTATATCAGTTCAATTTTGCTCAGTGTCCTCTTGAATTTGTTCACTGCCCCTCTGCTTGAAAAAGCATGATGCCCTTTGCCTACAACTTTCCTTCCCACATAACACATCTGCAGTATATGTGACGCAGTCTTGCATTCTTGTTTCTAAGGAGAATTGTGACTGTACTTCTTTCAAGAGACAGATGTGCTGATTATTTTCGCTTGCATGGCACTCTCAATATTTTTCACCTGTGTCATAATTCAAATTCTCTTATTTTTCTCCTATCTTCTTTTTTCAATGTCCAACTTTCACATACCAGTGAGGCAATTATAAAACCATAGCTTGGGTCAGGCTCACCTTAGTCTCCAAAGTAACATCCTCATTTTCAATATGCTCAGTAGGTCTTGTGCAGAGTATTTACTCGATGCAATGCATTCTTTTATCCCTAGATTGCTGTGTCCATGAGCGTTGATTGTGAATCCAATCAAGGCAAAAATCCTTAAGCAATGGAACCTTTTTTTCCCATTTATCACTAGTCGTGAGGATTTTAATTTTCTTTCCATTGAGTTACACTCAGTGGTACAATTCAGCCACTTCTCAATGGTTCAGCAGAACCAATACCTAATTCTTTGTTGGACTCAGTGGACCAGTTGTTAAAATGGCACTTATGATTAGGATTCTCTCTAAGGTGGGCAGCTTCCAAATGTGGAAATCAAAAATTTACATTCAACTCTTTTTTAGCAATCATCATACAGCATATTCGAAGCACCTGTAGTAATGTTCATTTTGTCCATAGATATAAAAGATAGAAGTATATTTTGTACTACTGACTTAATTCATTTAATAAGTGCCAATATACTTCTCATGAAATACTCTATTTTTATTCTCTTGCATGTGTTTACTTCAGTAAGCAAACACAAAGAGAAAACATGCCATACAACCAGAGGGTTCCATATTGTCATTTGCTTCAGCATTTTCAAGTTTCCATGAGATGTTATGAGGGAATGATACAATTCCTGAAAGTGCTCAAAGAGCTGAACATATTATCAGAACAATTTTTGCTAAGTCTAACAGGAGAAAGAGGCTTTTCAAGGATGAACATATGTTCAGAGAAAATAAGTCACCTGTTTTCTACTGCATCAAAAACTATGCCTATTATCTAATTGGCCTACTTTTAAAGGAATGCAATCCTATTCCTACAGTTAAAATATGGGTAAGTATAAGTCACACACCCTTTGATGCTCAGATAAAAGCTAAGAATATTGTAAGTGAGAATGCCCATCAAGAAACAATACAGTAAAATCTTGTGGTAGTCACTTAATCTGCTGTCAGTTTGAGGCTTAAGAAGGTAGGGGTGGAGTCTCCCCTGTCAATATGGAGCTACCCAATGAGTGAGCGTGGCCACTGGAAATTACTTCCTGGAAGCAGGAGACCCTGTCTCTCTGTACTCACTTTCTTGGAGACTTTCTATTGACAACACCCACTGCCTGAGAAACTTGACTGATAGAGCTGGCTCCCTGTGAGCCATCGCTAAGGAGAAGCCACATGGACCTACCCTGATGCAGCCAGAAACCTGGACCTAGAGAAGCCACGTGGAGATTCCTGCCAGCACCGAGAAACTTACGACACCCCTGGATCCAAAGACTTTCTATCCCTGGCTTTTGACCATTCTTCATTTGGCATTATTTCATGTGTTTTATGAGTCTGAAGAGGACTTGGGATCAGACATATGGGATAATATTGGACTTATGACCTTGGACTGGACTGGATTAGGATATTTTCTTAATTTACAGTTGCTCTTGTATATAAAACTCATTCTTGTACACATATGAGTTTCTATGGATTTGCTTCTGTAGTCTACCCCGACTAACACATATCCTGTTAATAGTTTTATTGTTTTTATCAAGTATTTTTAAGATTTTTCATTCATTCATTTAAACCTCTTATAAACAAGTTGGGCGTACCTTATAATTGTTCCTATTTCAGTATTAACTGTAATAAATAATGAACTCCCTTTAGACATTTACAAATTCACTTTGAAACTGTAAATAAAAACATTTCACTTTTGTATGTGAAAATTTTATTTAAAATGATTAAATGCAAGTAGGGCATTTTAATGAAAGTTTATGGAAGAGCTTGGTGAATATGAATCAAAGTGGCCAAGATAGGCATACATCTGAGTGTTGAGTGATGAGCAGGATGATGATGAGGAGATGAAGCATGACAACTGAAGTGGGTACATAGCACAAGCAAGAGCCAAGGGGGAGCCGGGGACAGCAGCCACTATTTGATTTGAAGGCAATAGGAGCCTAGTCAGTAAAAGTCGTTTGGAGTCACTTCGTGAAGGACCTGAGGTTATTTCAACTAAAGGGTTTGCATTTGATTCAGCAGTTGGGAATTTATGACAGTTTTCAAATAGTGAGCAAGAGAAAATTGTTGGCAGTGATCTTACTTTGGCACAAACTTGGCACAGCCAAATGAAGTGTCTGCTGTTGACTTGTGCTTTAGAGGCAAGGCTTGCTCCCTAAACATAACAGTGCCCAGAAACTTACGTATTTTGTGTGCTGAAGGGACTGATTGTGAATCAAATTATTCATCAGGGTTGGAAGGATTTATTGAGGGATCCTGAAGGAAAAATCTCCTGTCACCAAAGCAAGATTTAAACCACTTAAGTGCACATAAGTCAAGCAGAAATTATGGTAATTGGACTTAAACCTGCCTGCCTCTCTGCATACTGTAAATAAAAGAAGACAGTTTAAACAAAAGAGCAAGATGTAAATACAAGTGTGAGATCAAAGCAAATCTGGAATTCTACACAGAGAAAACAGAATCCAAGATATATGACCAGCACTTTGCAATGCATTTTACAACACTAACAACTGACAGCCTAAAATATGATTTGCTCACCATGTCTATACAGAGTTTGAAAACAATTTAGAGTTCATCTTTTTTGCTGCTTCTCAATTATCTTGTGTTTATTGAAGTCATTGACTAATTCCTTACTGAAATATGCACCATGTCTAACACGTTGCATACAAATATACTAGCTACATTCCTAAACATTGTCACCTAAACCTCCCATAGCTATGATGTTTTAATATCATTTTCTTTCACAGTAAAGTTATTCTTTCTGAAAACTGATTGACTCCATAAAATATTTTAGGGTTCCAGTTAGAGTGCAAATGTAAGATTGCTTATGGAACCACAACATGTTATTGTTATTGTAATAATAAATAATAATTTTAGAGTCCAAATTTAAGTAGAGAGGACTAAGAACAAAGATGGTTTGCCTATGGGAATAGGGGTATTAAGAAGATTTAAAGAAACACTGAGAGGGAGAAATGGGTTAGAGAAATAAATTAGACAGGCAGAAAAGATAACACGGACATTTCTACTTATATTATTGAGATATGACCAACTATCTCCAAATGTAAATTTCACTTATGATTGTGAGTTCATTTCTTATGTATTATGTATTTTCAAAGCAAGTAATATCACTCCTAATGGGATGAAAATTATACAGGAAAATATAACTTATTTTTTATACATCTGAAATGCAAATAAACAACAAATATGTTGTTTTCAAATTTCATAAAGGGGCATTTAGGTGAGGTTCATCATAATTGCTCGTGTGTCTGATAATATCAACAATGGGAAAAATATAGAGAAACATTATTATATCATATTCTTCTGTATTGTTTAAGAATCTACTAAAATTCACGCTACTTGAACACAGGTTTTTTTTCTCTTCTGTTATTATTATTATTGTCACACATATTCAACTAATATAAGAAGTTATTTTCTGCCAGATATTCCCTGATGAGTCCCTTTGATACTCAGAATGAATTGATCAATGGGTAATTCATGCTAAATTGGGGGTTTATTCTTGTGTCCAGCATTATACTAGGACCTGTATTGAATCAAACTTGGGTGGCTGTAAACATTAGGCAAGTGTGTTGGAATCTGATCATTTGGCATTTGTTGCAGTGTTGATTTCATTTTCAGAAGGACTGTGTTGTGTTCTAAATTTGTGCTATGCTAGGTACTTCACATGAATTCTTATGATCCTAATTCACATCCTGAGAGCCAAATGCACTGTGATTGAGTCATTTCTGATTTCCAATGGCCTCTATAGAATTTCAGAGACTGTATATCTTTAAGCAAGCAGACAGCCTCCCTGGTCAGATCAACCAGCAGTGGCTGGTGGGTTTGGATTGCTGACCTTGCACTTAACAGCCCATCATGTAATCCACGGCACCACCAGGGCTCCTTGAAGTAGGTATCATTAGTTAACACTTCGTTTATTTTAATCATTTTATTGGGGGCTCGTACATTGCTTATCACAATATATGCATACACATAGAGAGCCAAGCACCCTCACATGCCTGCTGCCATCATCATTCTCCAAATATCCGCCTTTGACTTAGACCCTTGACATCAGCCTTTCATCCATTCCCCTCCTTCCCTGCTCCCACTCTCAATACTTTATTATTTATTATTATTATTCTTTTTTCATATCTTACATAGTCCACTCCTCCTCACCCACTCTGATGCCGGTTCTCCAGATAGGAGGTTATGTATAGATCCTTGTCCCTGGCTCCCTCTCTCTACCCCACCTTCCCTCCACCCAACCAGTATCTCCACTCTCACTATTGGTCCTGAGGGTGTTCATCTGTCTTGTGTACCCCATATCTCCAGTTCCCATCTGTATCAGTGTACCATTTCCAGTGCAGCTGGATTTGTAAGGTAAACCTGGGACTGTGGTAAGTGGGGAGAGGAAGCCTATAGGAACTAGAAGAAAATTATGTTTCATCACTACTTCACTGCACCCTGACTGACCCATAACCTCCCTGTAATGCCTCTGTAAAGGGGTGATTATGAGGGGTCAAAGGAAGCAGGTATGAAGCATCAAAGAACAAGAATCACATCACGAGAAATGAGGGTGGAATGAGGAACAGGGTGGGGACCCAAGGCCCATTTATGGGCAATTGATCACTGTATCGTAAAGGTGAAGAACCTTTGATTCAGAGTGGTATTATAAAGAATCAAGCTGGTGAAGAGTGACAGCATCTCCTTTTAAGTGAGTGGTCATAGTCTTAAAAACAAATCAATTAGAGATATTGCTATCCTGCTGAGATCAACAAAGTGGCAAGAGGTAATGGCAGGATCATTAACTAAAAAGCTAGGAGCACTATCTCACCAAGAGTTCTGTGGAAGAAAGACTTGCTTCTCTAAAACTTTATAACCCACTTAACCCTACAGGGCCACTTTTCAGCTGTATTGCACACACCAACCACAGAAGTCAACACGGGAGACTTAGCAGATGAAGTTCCTAGAGCAATGGTTGGCACACTGTCTTTGTAAAGGACCAGATAATTAATATTTTAGATTTTGCTAGCCATATGGCTTATTTTGTAACTACTCAACATCATGTTTTGTATGACAAAAGCAGTAGTAGACAGTTTGTAAGCCTGAATATGACTGTGTGTAATAGAAGTGCGATAATGGACACAATCTAAATTTCCATAAATTTTATGACGATCATTCTTCTTTTGATGAATTTATTCATTTAAGAATATAGAATCCATTTTTACATTGGAATCCATTATTTATTTTAAATAAATGCAAGTAGACCCTTAATAACAGCCTTTGTTCAAGGTCACATAGCTATGAAAGATAAAAGGAGAAGGATACAAATCTAGGCCTTTTTTACTCCAAAATCTAAATTTATACTCATGAAAGAAAACTGCTTTAACCCAAGCAGGAGGATGGCTCCATTTCGAGAGTGTCTGGTATATTGTTATGCTTTTTAGGGGACCTTGAGTTTGCTCTAACTCACAGTGACCTCATGTGGAAGGGCACAAACTGTGGCCCACTCCAGCACCATTCTCACAACCATTGCTGCATGTGAGCCCAGCATCACAGGCACTCCGTAAATTCCACTCATTGAGAATCTTCCTCTTTTTTCTTCAAGTCTTCCTCTTGAACAAGCATGATGTCTTGTTCCCTCTTGATACCATGTCCAAAGTAGGTGATAACCAATGTCCTTTTGAAGTGTGTTTTGATGGCATTTTCTCGGTGACAAATTTGTTTGATCCTCTGGTCATCCATGACCTAGTCATTTTCCTTTGTCACCACTTTAATAAAATGTCTCACTACTTCTTTGGAATCAGAAACTGTAAAAGGTTTGAAACCTGAGCAGAACATAGACGTCCTGAATCTTTCATTGGGTTTTGAAGGGGTGAGGAGATTCTTTAGGTGGGAAACAGTAGGTGCTGTGAAGAGAGCCTACTCCAAATCAGAAATGAATGCAACGTAACTCTAAAGAAAGCTTGTTCTTCATAGAGAAGCTGGAATTTCACAATGTAGATTTACCATGCTGAAGGTCTTTCAGTATATCAATATTGGGGTAAAAGCTTTGCTAAAGGTTTTCCAATAACATAAGATGTTGACATTCGAGGAATCTAATTGATAAATATAGAGGAAGGCTGTATGTTGTCTTTTAAACTTTCCTCCATTTTAAAATCATTCCAAAATGAAAAAAAATATATAGTAAAAATGTCTTTGAAACCCAAAGGGCAAAGCTGAAGAAGCCAATTCAAACTATCTCCCAATTAAAACAATTAATTCCATTTTCTCTGTTCTCATCATGGGATCAATTTGGGGTTGGGTGTATTCCACAGGGAATGTCTTCAATTCCAGAATCTGAAACCTTGCAGTGATTTCCAGGTGAACCTTCAAGCTGCAATACTCCATCTGCTCCTGCTGTCACTCAGACACTTTTTCACATCAGCTTCATGCATGGTAGCTTTTTGATGTTGGATCGATGATATAAACAGCAATTGTGAGAGATAGCTTAAGCAAGTTACAACTCCCTAAACTGTACATCAGAGGCACAGAAACATCTGCTGGAGATCTATTGAGAATCAAAGATGAACCTGAAGAATTTAATATTATAAGAAGAGATTTCACAGAGGTCTACTCTCTTAAGAGTTTCTTTTCCATTAGAGGAGATTGATGATAATCTCCTTTCTCTTTGAGCCAGGTGACTACTGAAAGTTCAATGCCAGTGAACTATTATTAGAACACTGCTTTGGGACAATCTCCTTTCTCCAAACCCACCACAGTTCCTTTGGGGCTATTCATAAAGACATTCACTCACCTTATGTAACTTTACTCCCACGATATTCTTTTATTTTTAACTGATTTTATTGGGGGCTCTTTTAGCCCTTGGTATAAGCTCCCTTTTCCCACTCCTTTTTTTAAATAAATCATTTTATTTGGGGTGCATACAACCCCCATCATCATCAATACATACATCAATTGTATGCAGGCCACATTTGCACACTTGTTGCCATCATCACTCTCAAAGCATCCTCCCTCCACTTACGCCCTCAGTACCAGCTCCCCATATTTCCTCTCCCTCCCCCTACTCCATGAACTCTTAATAATTTACAAATTGTAATTACTTTTTCATATCACACACTGTCTGATGTATCACTTCACTCAATTCCCTGTCGTCTATGTCTCAGAAAGGAGGCCAAATGTAGAACCCTGCAAATGCTTCCCTGTTTCTATTCCAAATCTCCCTCCACCCTCCAGGTATAACCACTCTCACCTCTGGCCCTGAAGGGGTCATCTATCCTGAATTCCCCATGTTTCCGGATCCAGTGTACATGCCCTGGTGTAGCTGGATTTGTAAGGTAGAATTGGGATCATGATAGTGGGTGAGAGGAAGCATTTGAGAACTAGAGGAAAGTTGCTTATTTCATTGTAACTACACTGTACCTTGTCTGGCCCATCACCACCCTGCAACCCCTCTGTAAGGGGATGTCACTTCACCTATTGATGGACTTTGGGTCTCCAATCTGTACTCTCCCTCATTTATCATGATGTAACTTTTAGTTCCTTGATGCCTGATACCCAATCCCTTCGACACCTCGTGGTCACGCAGGCTGGTGTGATCCTTCCATGTGGGCTTTGCTGCTTCTGAGCTAGATGGCTGCTTGTTTACTTTCAAGCCTTTAAGACCCCAGGTGTCACAGCGTTCGAAAGCTGGGCACCATCAACTTTCTTCGCCACATTTGCTTATGCACCCATTCGTTGCCAGCAATCATATCAGAAAAGTGAACACGCAGTGTTGTGATTTTTCCTTCTTGAAGCCTGATAACTGATCCATTTGACACCTCGTGGTCCCACAACCTGGTGTGCTTCTTTCATTTCATGTGGGCTTTGTTGCTTCTGAGCTAGATGGCTGCGTGTTTACTTTCAAGCCTTTAAGACCCCAGACACTGCATTTTTTGATATTTTTGGCATTTTTTTGGTGCCAGGCACCATCCTCGTTCTTCATCACATTTGCTTATGCACACATTTGTCTTCAGTGATCATGTTGGGAAGGTGAGCATCATGGAATGTCAGTTTAATAGAACAAAATGTTCTTGTACTGAGGAAGTACTTGAGTGGAGGTCCAATGCCCATCTGCTGTCCTAATATTAACCCTATAAGTATATGCACATTGATCTATCTCCATATATATGCATATATATATAGACCTATGTACATGCCTGTATTTAGACCTCTATAAATGCCCCACCCCCCGTGAAATTCTTTTCTCTATTTCCTTTTACTTTTCTCTTGTCCCACTATCATGCTCAGCCTCCATTGGGGTTTCAGTATTTTCTCTCTGTTACATTACTCTTGATCAATCCCTACTGGGTATCTCACACCCATCTAGTTACCGATTTTGAATCACACATTGTTCTCTTATCCTTGGGTCAGTCAACACCACCTCCTTCCCCTTCCTCCCCATCTCCCATGTCCCCCCAGAACCATAAGTCCCATCATTTTTGCCTCCAGACTCTTCATCCAACCTATCTTATCTAGATAGATCTACAGAGATAATAATATGTACAAAAAAGCAGGTATCCTAAGATGAAGCAACCAAAGAAAATAAAGTGATGATAACAAGAAAAATAACCTCAAATGTCCAATGTATATATGTGAAAAAATAAAAACAATAACAAAATAAAAACTCATAAATAGTTTAAGATCTGTTCATTGTCCTCCAGGAGTGGCCCCTGGTTGAGTCAGATGGGGTGCCACACCATGGCACCAGAGTTTATCCTTGGCACTCCATCGGGAACTCTATGCTCTGTCACATGCCCTTAGTGTTTTGCCATGGTGTGGGTGGGTTAGACTGGATATAATACTGACCCCGTTTCTCCCTTGTTGTCACCGAAGGGTCTTGGCTCAGTGAGGGAAACTATTTCAGAGTGGGACTGGTCATATGATCTCCTCTGTGCATTGGCTGTTCTGAGTGGGAATATTGTCCTGAAGGCTTGGTGGGCCAGGATGCACCTTCCTTTGTTTTTGTGTGCTCTGGTAAGGCATATCTCGATCCCCACGCTGCTGCTTCAGTGTTTTCCTCCAAAGCACACTCTCCTTACAGGGGGGGAGAGAGGTGGCTGCCCCCATAGTTGGGATTGGGGTTGGGCATTCAGACCCCTCCACTGGTTCCCCGATCGATGCCATCATGCTGCATTCACATCCTGGAACACCAGATTTAAGTTTGTCCCTCTTTGCCTATGGAGATATAAACAATATGCTCCCCTTGGGTGGGTTAGTACCCCAATTCCCTCTCTGTACATCACCATCTGCTCCCCAACCCCGCAATCCAGTTGGTTACCATATGTCAGCCTTCCCCCAGGAATTTCTGTATACTGTAGCTTTTTCCTGATGACCCTTTTCCATTTCTTTTTTATTAAGCATACCACAGCAGACTCATGTTGTACTTGTCCTTTTGGGCTTGGCTAACTTCACTTAGCATAATTTCCTCCAGTTGTTTCCATGTGGTGATGTGCTTCATGTGTTCATCACTGCCTTTCAGCGATGTATAGTACTCCATTATATGTATGTACCGCAGCTTTTTAATCCATTCGCCAATTGATGGAAATTTGAACTGCTTCCAACTCCTTGTAACTGTGAACTGTGCTTTGATGAACATTGGAGCACAGATGTCTAGTTGTGGTTAGTTGCTTGTCTCTTCTGGGTATATGCCCAGTAGGACTGCCAGAATATTCTTAAATGCTGGAAAATATTGCACATTACACAAAAACGTCCTTGTTGCAGAACCTTTAAAGCATGTAAGTAAACAAAATAAAACAGAAAGAAAGAAAAGCTATATTTCATTGGTTCTAATACGCACTTAAATACATACATGAACCTCAACTTCTTTAAAATTGGGAAGTGTCTTAAAATCAACATTTTGATTTCTGCCGGGATTGCAACTAGGTTCTTTCTTAGAGGATTTATAATGATTTTTATCAGCCCAGTCACCTAGGGGCACCACTCACTTCAGGTTCATTTAATGGAAGGTTCTACTTGAGGTTGCTTGCACTGTGCTAGTTGTTTAAATTCACACTTCAAGCCTGCATAAGCCTTTGCTTATGAAAATAAATTAACAGCAACAACAAAACTCAATGGAAGTTTTTCTTTACCCTTCCCTCTTGATGTCAAGTTCAGATATGAACATTTCCTTGTGCCTGTAGCTGCATGGTGGCCTTATTCCTCACTGAGCTGTTCCAGAAAGGCAGCACTCGTTGTTTTCATGGTAAGCCTTTCTGACAAACTTTTTCCTCGCAGGGAGCCTTGATGGTCTGCTGGGTTCTGTGGTGGGCTGCTGACCACAACGGCAGCAGTTCCAAATCCCAGGAGAAAAATGAAGCTGTCTCTTGCCACAAAGTATTAAAAGTCTCAGGAACCCACAGGGGCAGTTCTCCTCTGTTCTGTAGGGTCACTTATAAGTCAGAATCAACTCGGGTATAGAGTTTTGAGTTTCCCCTCTCTTGGGCACATTAGGATTTTCTTTTAAAAAGTAAAAAAAATAACAGTGTATCTTGCTCAAAAAATGAGAAATCAAATAAAACCTAGTGCTGATGCTTTGAGATGATGCAGACTCACTGTAATCTATAGCACTGAGTGGAAAACAAAACCTATAGCCTATGACGTGAGAAGAGTCAGACTCATTGTCATGCACAGTACAGAGTAGAATTGACCCATAAGATTTC
The DNA here is from genome assembly GCA_004026705.1 of Nesogale talazaci. Classification (NCBI taxonomy): domain Eukaryota; kingdom Metazoa; phylum Chordata; class Mammalia; order Afrosoricida; family Tenrecidae; genus Nesogale; species Nesogale talazaci. The sequence goes on along the minus strand of PVJH01001034.1, from coordinate 135,728 downwards.
CAACCCTATAAACCTTTATGAAAACAGATCACCACATTGCTTTACTGCTGACTGGCTGATAGATTTGCCCAACAGTCACATTTTCGGTTAGCAGCTGCATGGGTTAGCCACTGTATTATCAGGGTTCCTTGGATCATACAATAACAGTCTCTTGCACAATGAAATATAAGATATTTCACATGAAGTTGTTGTGGTAAGCTTTTATATAAATTATAACATCAAATTTTCCAAATAGAATGATTACTTTGTCTATAATGTGTCCTTTAACATGATCATGTGATATCACTATAATCATATGCATGCTTTCAATAGTAGATGAGCTTGATAGTATATGTAATATGTGTGTATATGTAACATATGCTTCCACTGCAATGACTTAGATTTAGTTAATTGATTTCAACAGAAATTAACACCGTGAGAAGTCATCTAGCCATCAACTTAGGAAATTCTTTTGTCTGAGATCACATCAAATATATTTTCATTTATAATGCAATAATATATTATTTATTAATTAGAATAATTAATTTCAGACATTTATTTTATTGTATTATAGGCTTGCTAAATAGCATGATAAATGTTGATATTGACTTCTCGCTGATGCAATTAAATATTACAATGTATATGCAAGAGAATATCCTCTTTTATATGATATGAGAATGTAAAGATTGGGTGAGGGGCTTACTCTATCCCTAGTGCTAGTTCCTGAACCTTTATCTCTAAACAGACCTTCACCTAGCCTTTGGTGTGGAGAATTTATAGCTGTGTGATGTCAATTGCTATACAAACAGATTGCTTCCCTTGCATGAAAGTGTTATGCAAGATATGGCATACATGAGAGATGTGCTTTGAATTCAAAGTAGAGTTGTTTTGCTCAGTGTTCAATCACTATATAGTGCTTAATCAATATGTTTGCATGTGACTGTGTCTCCCCTAGATTTAATATGCCCAATGATGAAGCATATTTTAATGCTAAAAAAGCCCCCCACATAGGCTTATGCAGTTCGGGCACTATTTAAAGCCATTAAGTCAAGATAACATGTGGGAGTTCTATCCAGCCGTGTCGCCACAGTTCCATGAACCCTGAGCAAACATGGCTTTAAGAGCCTCTAGAATGCATTCTTTTCTAAAGAAGCACCTTTCTCTAAGTCAAACAAAGGTGCCAAGATAGCCTGACTGAATTCCTTAGTCCCAGTTATCCCTAGTTTCATGAGAGTTACTTTAATTAAAACAGAACAAAATGAAAACACTGTAGTTTGTGGATTATGCAAAGAAAAGTTTCTAAAAAATTCTTTTTAAAAAAATTGTTTTGTTTTATTTTTGTGGCATCACTACCCTGGTGGAAGTAGGAAGCCCAGCCTTGCTCCTGGAGAGCTGCTGCTGTATTTGAACCGTCTCCCTGTGGGCTGCAGTCCCACACACAACCACTATGCCACTGAGTCTCAGCCCCTAAAAAAAAGTCTTATTTTACAAAAAGAGAAATGAAATTTTGTGATGATAGTATGTATGTCCACCATCGACTCCCCTCATTTCTCAAACCATGTCTGTCTACCTATCAGAGCTGGGTCTCTGTTCTAGCCTCTATTGAGACCTATATCAAACGAACAGGAAGACTTTCCGGAGCCCTAGCAAACTTCTGACATTGCCAGATTCTTCTGGCATCATTACCTTAATAACATAGTGATACCGAAATTTAGTTCTAATCCAGAAGTTTCATATGTAAATGTAATTTCTGAAAATTGAGCCTGATTTTGCTCACCGGTTGACACAAATAAATTTAGGAATAACATCTTCATCTCACACATCTGGAAAGAATAGCATAGCTTATGTTGTTTTCATCGTCTCAACTTACCTCAACTTACCAAAGAGCTAATGGTCTTTAAATCAACTTAAGTGAAACAGAGGAAACTTTAAAAGAAGCCCTATCCCAATTAATTTGCCAACTAAAGATACACTAGCCACATGTTCTGTATTCTTCTACAATTAGTTTCTTCAGGTGGGTCAACAAGTGACAATGTAGATGAGAAGACATATCCACATGCACACACATACTCCATTTAAATCTAAGATAAGGCATAAAAGTCTCGAAGAGAGAATTTAGATTGAGAAAATTCTGGAATTGGAACCACTTGCCTTCTGAAAGGCTGGGTTTTCCCATGTGTGCAGTGTTGCTATTTATAAACACGTAACTTGATGGCTTAGAACGTTCTAGACACTCCACTTCCTGGAAAAGGATGCCATGCTTGGTAAAACGGAGGGTAAGTGAAAAACAAGAAAACCCTCAGCAAAATGGGCTGAAAAATTAACTGTGACATGGCTTCAAGCATAACCATTGAGAGGATTGAGGATTGCTCAGAACTGGGCAGTACTTTATTCGATTATACATAGGCTCACCTTGAAAAGGAGATGACTTGACAGGGCATGTAGCAACAATACAATGGAAAGAAACTTGGAGATTATTTTGTCTAAGTGCATTGATAAGGACTCTCTCTATGCCAGTATATCCACAAGAAGAGAGTTGATTTGATTGGGGTGTGACAATGGAAGGAAAGCCAAACTGCATTCTAAAATGATGCTGAAAGAAACCAAATGAAGTAGCTTGACTCAACTCTTGACTTCTGTAAAACATGTTCTGAATGCTGAGTGCACAGGTACATGATGAGTTCTAAATGAATTAAATTTTTCAGCAGGCTCAGACAATTTGATGATTTCATGGTTAATTTCTACCTAAAGCAGAAGAGCAGAGTTGTTAAAACATGGGGATTCTGGGATCAGCTTGTCTGGGATCCAGTCAAGACTATACTGCATAACATGTGAATAATCGTGAACTTAAACTTGTTTCATTATCTGTAAGTGGGGATGGAATAAGCCCCAACTTCTTAGACTTGTTCTGACAATGAAAGAATGAAAAATATGTAAGGCATTGAGTGAGTTCCACGAAGACAATGAGTGCATAAGAAATGATCATGGCCTTTTAATATCATCCTCATCATCATCAGTAAAAGGAATTAGGGTGATACATATTTTGAAGATGAATCTTAGTCCTGACTTCTCCATTTTACTATAGTATTATATTATAATGCATTCACACACTCTGCAATACACATTCTAAGACAGACAACCAACACGTCACAAAGTGTTAGCATTTACTCTCCAAGAATGTCGGACTGAAGATATTCATGTCGCACTCCTACAAAGAAACATTTATCACTACTTTGAGTTGACATAAAAACAAAAGTTCTGACTAGATTTATTAAAATACTCTCTGAGCTCAAGTTCACTTTTCATTGCCTTAAAACCTATTTGAAAATTTTATTGTTTCTAATAAAGAAAATGTACAGTTATTTATGGACAAATAGGACAAAGTAAAACTGCCCCCTATGTGTTTCCAAGGCAGTAAATCTTTGTGGGAGCAGAACGCCTCTACTTTATCTCACAAAGCTACTGGTAGGTTCAAACTGATGACCTCTGGCTAGCAGCCAACAGATAGCCCAGTCTAATACCAGAGCAGCATATATACCGTGTTTCTGTGTGTTTGTGTATATGTATCTTCACACATACCAGTACATATCCATATATATCATTGAAAGTTTTGCTACTAGGTTCTAGTCCATGCATGCACAGGTTTGTTGTAAGCTTAATGTGATATGTGGAAGAGGCTTAAGAATAATCCAATCAAAACACTGACTTCCAAGATTTCTCTTCTATTAAAACAAAAATATTAGCTCTAATGTCTGTGACAACTACATTATGAGATTCCATAGAGATCATAAAAATCTCTTTTTGATAGATTTTATCTAAGTGCACAGGATAATCACAGGGGCTTGATAAGAAGGAATTTTTTATTTTAATAATTTTATTGGGGTCTCTTACAGCTACTCCAACATTCAGTACATCATTTGTATCAAGCACATTTGCACACATGCTGCCACATACATTTCGAAGGAATTTTAAGAAAACCAAAACACTACACTTATGAGAAAATGGCAAGAAAATTTGCATTGGAGTCCCCCACTCCCCCATTACCAGAATGCACTTACTCATTTGTTGAAAGTTTCCCCAAGAGCTACCCCAGTCATGTGACAGCCCCAATCTTGCACCTTTAAACTACTGTTTTCAAAACTCAGAGACCATTAAAAGGAATGTGCTTTGGTTTCCACAAACAAACAAACAAACAAACAATTCTACTCACTACCACTGAGTTGATTCCACATAATTATGACCATATAAGACAGGGCAGAATTGCCATTGTGGGTTAACTGTTTCCTGGAGGAGAAAGTCTCTCTTTTTTTTTTTTTTTAGCCCAGTGGCTGGTGGTTTTGAGTTGAGTAGCAATGCCTACATACAGCCTTATGTATGTACACATTATGATGTGTATGTATGCATTATGCATGTATTATGTACATACGTACATGTCCTTTAGGAAATATAACTATAAACCTTTCCTCACACATAATACTGTGCAGACTTCTCATTAATGTACATTCTACTAGTTGGAGAGTTATAGTCAATAGTCTTTACTTGGCTGGAAATTTACTTTTCACTCCTTCTTGGGAGAAAAGTTTTTTCTGAGTACATGTGGTAAATAGCATTGTATGGAAATATGTTTAACCTACTGAAAGGAACCAACTGTTTTTTAATGACTTTAAGCTCATTAATTAGCTGATTTATGAAAATGGTTGCTATTTATAGTTGTCATCAAATAATTAGGGTCTGCAGAGGATTGGCTTAGAAGCACTTCTTTGGTTCCTTTATATTTTTGAAAGAAATGACTTTATTTAAAATCACTTTAAATATTCTTAAGGTGTGCTCACAAATGTATGTCAGTGAAGTGAATATTTGAAACTCAGACTTTATCTGTACAGTAGTCAGTTTCATCAAATACGTTTAACGTAGAGCTTTGGTTGGCAACCTTCATTTGCATTTTTTAAAGTATGAATCTTCTAAAAATTCCATTTGTTTACATTTTTGCCCATAGTATTCCTTACTTTTCATATTTACCTGTTCAGCCTATTGGTGAAAGACACATTTTAAGTTGCAAAGAAGCTCATTTAATTTTAGTCAATGCACATTTAGCAGGTTCTGCTGCCCTTAAGAAAGCAACTTCTCGTTACCACATCCTTTTTCTGATTCCAAGTAAAAAAAGACCCATTTTGGAAATTCCACTAGAGGAATGGTGACTAGAAAAAACTTGTGAAATATTAACTTTGTGGAATAATTATAATAATTACTAGTGCTAAGTAATGTGGCATGGTATAAGGGTATTTATGAAAAAGAAGCAAATGAGATGCTTTAATGAGTTGCCTCCATTGTTATAGGCAAATAGATCTTACTCTAATTAGTATATCTTCCCTATCTTTCTTAGGCAACATTCTGTTTTTGTCTTCTTGGAATAGTGTAAGCTTTAAAAAAATAAGGAAATAAAAGGAAACAAAAAATTCATAAGAAGCACACCTGTGTTTTTTGTGTATCTTGAGGGCAGAAACCATGACTTTTTAGATAGAATTTCTTCCCTTGACACAATAAAATATTGAAAAAGAGACCACTGAAGCTGTTTGCCTTTGTTTCTGTGTTAATACACTTGCCACCCAAATGATATATCTGTATCTTGTGTGTGGATTAAGCCTCCCAAAAAATCTCATTTTAAATGCTTAGGAATATCTCAAGGCTCTTTTGGCTGCAAGAAAGAAATATTTGTTTAAAAGATATGAAGGAGTCAAAGAAATGGAGAATTGAATGCAAATAATGCCTGTGGCCCAGGTGGCATACTGAGCTACAAGTTGGGCTGCTTATTGGAGGTCCAGCAGTTCAAATCCACCTCCAAGGAGAAAGACGTGGTTTTCTATCCCTGTAAAGATTTACAGTCTCAGAAACCCACTGGAGAAGTTCTACTCTGTCCTGTGGTATTCTTATAATCCAGAACCAACTAGAGTTGGTGAGTTTTTAATTCCTTCTTAAATAGAAATCATTGAACAAAGGTTTTCCTGTCACCATGACCCATGATTTTTTTCTTGTCAATATAGCATCTTGGACAAGATTATGCTTTCTCTTGAGCCTTTAATTCTATTCCTCTACTTAGGCCACAGTAAGGAATCGGTGGTCTAATTGACTACTAAAGAGTCTCATTTGGTTCTAAAATTCTATGACTCTCATATTGCTGCAGTTTAATGGAGTAGTAAGCTATACTGGATTAGTCTCACTCATGGAGCTGTGACCCGCAAGCTTGGTGGCTTGAACACATTGGCTTCTCTACGAGAACAAGATGAAGTCATCTACTCTTATTAAGATTTAAAACCTAGGCACCCAAGAAGGAAGTTCTACTGTGTCCTAAGGAGTCACTATGGGTGATAATCTCAATGGTAGTGGATGAAAATCCCTCTCATTATCCCTAAATATGTGCACTTTATTTTCTCTTCTTCCCTCAGAAATGTGAGAAGAAGCTCATTAAATATAATCCCCTCAAAGCCCAAAGGCAATATGGCCACAGTGGAAGGTTTTCTCACCAGAAATCTGTTTAATTTTATGGTTTTTATTTGTTTGCCAAAGCTCACTGTTTATTCAGATTAATTAAAACCAATTATTCCAGCTGCAGGATGGTAGTGCTCCTTGTCATGAAGAAATCTGGAATCCCAAGTTCATCATAATACATCTGATCCCACTGAGAAGTCTTTAGTCTTATTCTGTAAGGCTATATAACCCAGTCTACCTTAGACCTATGTTAGTATATAGAAAAAAATTGAATCCTTCAATATGACTCTTTTATTATGGAAATCTCAAGTAAATTTAGGGATTCCTCCCAAATTGAGATTCTAAATTGAAGGGTTCCGATTGGACCTAAACTAACTACTGCTTGAGAAATAAAACTGAGCTGCTAAATTTTAAACTTACTTAAAATAAAATCTTTAGTGGATGACATTTAAAAAAAATGTTTTGCTATGTTGATTATCAACAGTCCTTATATGTTATAGATTAGTAGATGCTATCATTTCCTAATAAATAAAAATATTTAATAAGAAATAAATGCCTATTTGGTGAAATAAACTTCACTTATTTTAGTTTGTAAAATCTGCTGAGACCAAGGCTCATTACCTACCAAACTAATCTCCATATAATTGAAAGTCAAGTTGTCCCTGTCCAAAATAATCTCCATATAATTGAAAGTCCCCAAATTTAAAAGCTCAACTGATTCACATCTATCATATTAAAAATTGGCTTCTAGCATACACTGAACTGCTGAGAGAGAGGAGGGAAGAACTTATTTTCCACTTATACATTAAATTGAAAATGCATTTTAAAAGTCTCTAAAGGAGTTCATTCTTGCACAGATGAGCTCAAAATATTCCAAACAAAACCGTTTGCTACAATACTTTGAGAAGGTCTGAAAATTCTGCCCTTAATTTTAAGGAAGATGTGCAATATGTGTGCTAATGAAAGAGCACATGGCCAATGTAAGCCTTCTCATGTAAAAACTTTCACAACTAATGGTACAAATAAGCACCATTTAACATTTTTTTATCTCTGAAATTTTTGATGTGGCAGAGATATGCATAACTGTGCAAAACAGATGGAAGTTTTTGACAACACAATGCTGTGTTTGGTGGACATACATCTTGGAAGAATTCTTGTGCACCTGCTTTAACTCTTTGGGTCTTTATACAACTGGAACAAGGCTTGTCTGCATATTGACTATTTCCCATGTGTTATTGGGAAGATGAAATATTCAGGATTAGGTGATGTTCACATGAACAATTTTTTCATATTTTATTCTACTTCTGTTACCACCAGATGCCATTGAGTCATATGTATTATGCCTTATATACTATTAGATAAGATTGATATTTGTCACAATCTAACAACTTAAAAGAGTGATTCATCAAACATTTTATTACAAATGAATACTGTGTCTATAAAACTTCAAAAACATAAAGTAATTTGGTAAGGAAAGAGTGATTACTTGCTAGAAACCAAAGTCAATACAATCCTTAAGTGCACCATTAATGCAATTACAAGACCTTCCTTATTCAAAGCTGGTCATGTGTTATAAGACTAATTTACGTGTTTTTTTTTTTGGCATCACTGCCCTCTGGTGGGAGTAGGAGGCCCAGCCTTTGCTCCTGGAAAGCTGCTACTTGGTTTGAATCAGCAACTCAGTGGGCTGCAGTCCGGCACACAACCACTACACCACCTGGGCTCAGACTACCTTTTTTTTTTTTTTTTAACCAGCCCAACTTAATATTTTTCTTCCTAACTTAGTATTATCTTCAATAGTTTCTTCCAATTTTCTGGTTTTGTTAGAGAAAGATAAATAAATAGATGACTCTTCTGTACAACACGGGACAGAAAGTAAACAAGCCATCCAGGCATATGTCTGCACAAATGCTCAGGCAAATACATAGAACTCTAGACTCCTACTGTGTTTTAAAGACCTAGGAAAGGAAACAGCCTTCCCAATCCACAAATTCCTAAATTTCTTGCTCTCTTGAAGTCTTGTTTCTCTAAAATGTCATTTCTATCATTCTTGTATTGGCTCCTGTCACCTCTCCCCTTCCACAAACATTCTTCCTCAAGCCTTAGTGTAAATGGACCGAAGAGGGTCCCTGCCTGGTTCACACCAAAATTCAATTTCAGAACATGACTTTGAGAAAAAGAATGAAGCTTTCTTGCAAAGCAATGCATAAGGAGACAGGAGGACAATTCCTTACATCTGACTTGCCAGCAGAGCTGGGGTTTTCAGATTTGTGGAGCAGTGGACAAGGGAATGACACATATTCAAAACAAGAGGCGGGGGTTATGATGGGGAAGTGGTTGAATGCATACACATTTTGATTGAAAGGGCCATGTGATATTTAAAATGCACTGTGCAAGCAGACAGGAAGTGTTCAGACTTTTGAGCTCAGGGAAACCAGGGCATTCAGCACAGGGTCTATTAAGTTGATTCCTTTAGAGACCCATCTGGTTGAGTCTGTTGTGAGTCAGTGGTCTTCTGAAGGCTGCTGCTGCCTCCTGCAAAACAACTAAAAGGGTCCACAACACAATTAATTAACAAAAGAATCAGGAAACGTGAGCTCCCGCTGTGGCAGTGTTAATCCCCCTGGAGTGGTGATTGTCTCTTCATCATACGGAATGGGACTCTTCAGGGATGAAAGGAAGGAAGCCTTTGCAAGCCTCATTGACTTGTTACTTCTGGTCAGAAGGGAAATCTAAAGTAAATGGGCCAGTGACTTATAACCCACCAAAAATTAACTTTAATTCATTATAATACAAGGTCCCCAAAGTACAAATAGTAATAAAAGTTGCAAGGGGGTCCTGTTAGTACAACACGGCAGAACCCTCAGCTCATAGTTTCATAAGATTCTCTCTCTGATACAAAGTCATAAAACTTGAATGCATTTGACTTCATCTCACTTTTACAAAATAAGCCCAGCTCAGCGGTTTTCAACCTGTGGGTTGTGACTCCTATGAGGGTCTGTAGTCGTCATCTACCCTGGTGTCAATTTGAGGATAAAGAGTGTAGGGGTGGAGTCTAGCCTGTCAATCTGGAAACAGCCAATGAGACCTCTGTGTGGGCATGACCTTCTCCTGGGAATTCTGGGAAATGTACTTGCTTCTGGGAGGCAGGAGACACTCTCTCTCTGCTCCTTTCCTTGGACACATGCTGCTGACAAGACACATGCCATTATGCTGACAGACCTCATGCCCTGGGACCTGTAGGAGTCACTTGGAGACCCCTGAGATGTTTACAATGTCACTGGATCCAAAGACATTCTACCCACTGGCTTGTGTTTGTTCTGCATGTGACAGCACTGCCTGTGGTTCGTGTGTCTGAAGAAGACTTCATAGATTGGTAGCAGACATATTGGTTGGTATCAGATTTATGACTTTTGAATGAATTGGGTTGGGATGTTTTCTCAATGTACAATTACTTGTTGTATAAAACTCTCTCTTATATACATATGCCCCTCTATGAATTTGTTTCTCTAGTCTACTGGGACCAGCACAGTAGGGACACTTTTATAGGGGTTGCCCAATTCATAGCAGTAGGAAAATTACAGCTATGAAGTAGCAATGAAAACAATTTTCTGGCTGGTGTGGACCTGTATGAAAGGGTCACAGCATGGGGAAGGTTGAAAAGCACTGCTCTCGTTAAAGGATATCATTCTCACTCAGTCATCCTTTCTCATAATACTTTTCACCAAGTTGGTCCTGTGGCCAGGAAGTGACACAGGAAAAAATGAAAATAATCATGATGATGTCTTCCTTCTCACCAAGCTGAAACTGTGACCAGAAATATTACAGAAAAATTAGCTAATTAAAATACTGACAAGAATACTGACAAGAATAATAATGTCTTTATCATCCTGTGTTCTTAACTGGAAGGTGGCCTAATTTTTAGGATGCTGCCTTCTGGAACAGATGTTGGAGTTACTGTGCTTGGGCCAACACTCTCATACTTGCTTAATCAAACCGTGAAGCAAACCAGAATCTCATCAGGCTAAGAAATATGAAGACTGTGCTTGAGCTTCAACCGCTCAGAAATACATTCACGGATATGTCTCGTCTACTCCAACATCAATCTCCCAACAACTGTGTCACAGGTTTATTTCTCCTAGCATGGTGAATCCCAATAAGTTTCTATATGACTCAGAAAAGACAAGATGACTTATCTGAAAGATACTTCAATCAGGCTAATTTTTGTTTCTAAAAGAACTTGAATCTTGGGCCTGAGATTACATTAAACTTGGGTTGAGGACCCCAGCTCCTGAGCCAAAGGTGCCTTGTGCAGAAGAACAAGCATAAATCCAATTTCCACACCCTGGACTTTGAGAAAAGGGAGTAACTTTATTGTAAGCACAGAGAAAGATGGTAGGACTATGGCTCATGCATTTGACTCCCTGAATAGCTGTTTTCCTCCAAGAATGTTTAGAGTGATAACAAGAAAATGATAGCCATTTTTAAAAGGAATGGATGAAGACTGGGTACAGGGTGAATGAACTCTTTCGGCCTTCATTTAAGGGTCAATGTGATTTTTAATTCACGGTACAGATGTGCTAGAAGTCTTCAGGACTTTGTGCTGGGCAAACCTTCAGGGAAGTTTTCTGGGGTAGGAGAGGTATGAGCTAATAATTTGATCCCATTGGCTGAAAATTTCTGTGCATAATCACAGAGAGTGAACTCATTGAGTCTAGTTTGAACTGCTGCTGCTGGTTTCTGAAAGAAAAAAAAAGCAAAGGGGAGTTATGTACAACAAATTAGCCACATGCAGCCACATGAAGCCCAGCTCTGATTGTGTTAATGGCTACATCGCATCGATGGAATGCACGAGGAAGCTCATCCACAGAAACTCCTACTCTGGACAGATGAATGTGGATGTTGAGCAAAGGATTAAAAGAGGTCCCTGTGTATTCTAATTCTTTATTTCCTCTCTGAGGAACTCTGATAAACTCTCTTTATCCTTCCACAAAGGTGGGGGCTCCTGTTGGAGAACTCTTCCATGTTTCTTCTCCCCCCCACGATTTGATCTCTTAAACAAATATTATTAGTTGAGAGTTGATACATATATCATTCCATAATTCAATCACATCAAGCAATATTGTGCAATTGCTACCACAATCAGTTTTCAAGCATTCTTTTCTTTCCTGGACTCCATCACTTCCTCTCTCTTTTACCCGCTTCCCAGACTTTCAGTCCTGGGTTTCATCTACTGAAACACAGACAAGACATAAAACACAATTCCAAGAGAGTGAGCCCCAGTGACAACACGGTGGAGCAGCATCTTCTATGCTGTCCGGCAAGGAGAGAGAAATGTGTTGCTGCCCTTGTCACTCTGTTCTCCCAGGATAGGCACTGGCCTTCATGTTTCCTTCTCTCTCTCTCTCTCTCTCTCTCTCTCTCTCTCTCTCTCTCTCTCTCTCTCTCACACACACACACACACACACACACACACACTCACACACACACTCACACTCACACTCACACAGAGTTCATTATGGAGGCCATGGCGACAAGCACAACATTTTAAGTGAAACAAATCATTTTTTACGCAGGTTCCTTTCAGCCCCAACTCCTATTTATCTGTCAGGAGTCATCCCACCTCACACAGCAGGGGACACTCATAGCAGGCATTTGACCAGTTCAAGAGGCAACTGCTTCCCACAAGGCAGCCTCTTGCAAAAAAAAAAAAACAAAACAAAAAACCTTTAAAGCACATCAACCCTGACAGTTGCACACATGCCCCGAGGGCTGTGCTGTAGAAAGCCAACTTCAAGGCATCCGCTGACGTTCCAGGGGCCCTGGAGTGGGATTGTTTAAATGGGATGAGATTGGAGTTGCAGATAATGATTAGAGATGGGGGCAAGGATGGCAGTGGGAGTATTGAACAGAAATCTAAAAGCCTCAGATGATTTGAGTTGCTCTAGAAACCCTAATCTGAGACGGAACATGCATCCATCTCAATCTAAAATGACCCAGGTGTTGTTTGTAACACCAAGTCGCAAGGGTTAACACCACTCGCAAGGGTTAACGTCTTTGTACAAAAGTGAACTAAACAAAACATTAGTGGCCAGAATATCCCTCCACTTGCCACGAGTGGTAAGACCAAAAAGCGATCAAAGTGTTTGACTGTTTTAAAAGGAAGCCTGTGTGTCTGCCTTTCCCCAGCAAATATGAGAAAAAGATATGCTTAAACTATAAAGAGAGAAACTGTTGAACATCAGTCCCAAGTTTTAGACAGTTCCAAATCTTACCCTTCCTCTGCCCAGTCATATGGCCTTTTAAGTGACTTTTGATCTGTTCCAGTTTCATAAGACCTCCTGGAACCTAGGAAGAAAGTAGAAAGCGTTGGTGGTCTACACACTTTGTGATGCGAGAAAGTGGGGAGAGTGCAGTTCTGTTGCAAGCCAGGAACACGCGCAGGGCTCTGCTCCCTCCAGCAGTAGGGGTGGAGGTCCCCAAGACAAGGGTCTCAGTGGACCCCAGATCCCAGAGGAGAACTTGATAGTCCTCCCTTCAAAGGCGGTGCTTTAACCAGTTTATTCCTGATTGACCCCATGCTGAGAATTTCCATTTCCCTCCAGGTCCTGAATCACTAATTTAAATTCCCAAGTGAGTACCCTGTGTTCTTTAGCTGGCTTGCCAATAAGATCAAATGGATAAGCATCGAAGCAGTCGTACACATTTGAGAAGAGTGACAACAGAATATATTGGTCATTTTACTTGTGGACATGTATAATTGCTGGGTCTGTATTACTTTTTGTAACCTTCTAGAAAGCCTATGATTACAATCAATAGGCAAAGCTGTCATTGTGGAGCCGGCAACAGCACCTGTTACAGATGGTGGTCTGGCCTGGACGCTTTCAGGAAACCCTGACCAGTCCTGTCTTCTGCAGGCGGCACTGCTGGCTGGGTTTGAATCTTGGAATTGTAGGTTAGTAGTGTGACGGAGTTGGTCCTCAAGATTCCAAAGCTTCTGCTCCCACCAAGGGTCTAGCACCTCAGGTGCTAGAGAGAGGGAGCAAGCAGCCAGGCCACCTAGTTTCTGGAAAGCTTTTGGTACCCTAAGGTGTGCAGGCATCCTACAAGCACCTTCTTTAGAGCAGCCAAGATGCCCGATAGGAAGCTCAGCTCAGCCTGAAGAGGTGGAGAAGGAGGCGCCCAAGAGGAGATGGATGTCTTTGTCAGCAAAAGCTGATCCTTCAAAAGCACAGAGGAAGCTCCAAAAGGCATCAAGAAAGGGGAAACCTCCAGACAACAGAAGTGCAGGCAAGAGGGAAAAGAAGGAGTGGAGAGAAAACAGGCTGAAGTAGGGAACCCAGACACTCCAGAAGACTGACCTGCTGACAATGAAGAAAGGGCAGATGAGGAGAATCCAGCCTCTGATGATGCAGGCGAAAACTATGTCTTATCAGTGGACACTCTTGTCTCCCTTCTTGTACAAACCAGAGGAGTATATTTTCGACTGTTTTGCAAATGCAAGTTTTTTAGTCGTTGTAGAAACATATTTTAAGAAGGAAGAAATCCCACTTCATCCCATTTTTGAAAATGTAAATGCATCAAAAGATGTGAAATCATTTACTGGTTGTTAATTTTGGGGTACAACCAGAAAGAGTGGGTTGTTGAATTGCAGGTAGATTTGACGGTCTTGGATGTGGTCATAACATTCCATAGGAGGCGGGAGAGTTTTTGTACCCATAACACAAAACATACTGACTACCAGTTTGGAGTAACTGTCAAACATTTGTATGGCTTGAGTACTGAAAATTTTGTTTCAATGTTTAATTTTTTTCTCTTAATAGACTTGGGTCTGAAAATCATTCAGTCATCATGGTCGTCTAGTCAGAATTGTGTGCATTCTGTAACACCTTTGTTCATGATAGTCCAGTTGTCCTGATCACTTTGTTATGTGCTGCAAAGGATTGAACGTTTGAGCATGTAGAGTGTATGTGATATTAAAGTATGAATTAATGGGACTTAAGATGTAGTAGGTTATCTCATTTGAAGATAATAGCACTTGATAAGCTCTGTTAGAAATTTTGCCTCCAAATTTAAAGCTGGAATTTATAAACACATTTTAGCTACATGTCATCTTAGGATATTGGTTCATGCGATAAGATTTGTATACAGATTGTTCAAAATGTCTCCGTATTGATCTCAAACAAACAACAAAATGCCAGTTACAATAGAAAGAGTTCCAAGCTGTCTTTCCCGAAGGGTCAAGGATATTGGTGCCAGAGAATGAGGTGTTTTATCTCACATTTCACGAGCCCTAGAAGACTCCCCCAAAGATGATCACTCTTGGAATTATGAATTCATGTGTGGAGCTTGTTATGTCTTACCCTGTATTATCGCAGTTGTGAATGGCTAAAATCGTGTTTGTTTTTTCTCTCTATCTGGTTTCCCTTTGACTGCCCCCTTTGACATTTGTTCCTGGGTTCTGATATTTAATGCTCACTTGTGCATGACTCGGAATCTTCTAAAAAGTAAAGTTCTACTCCAGTGGTTTAAGAGAGGTGATGCCTGTTTCCAGGAGGAGCTGCTAGCCACAAGGCTAACAATTGACACACATCAGCTATGCCAGAGCGGCAAGGTAAGGGATCTCTTGTCAAGATCGATAGGCTCAGAGACTCACAGAGGCAGCTTTATGCTGTCCTACAGAATCATGATGAATCACTATGGATCTGATGGCTTTGAAGACAGTGCAGGGGTGATACCGAACTCCTTAGGCTGCACAAGGAGGTGGGGGTAAATCCATCTCTGAGCCAGCACAAGTCCAATCACCATAGGCAGAGATCAGGCACGGCTCCACCCTCTATGGTCTTTTACCCTCTCCTGACACCAACTGTTCCTCCCACAAAACTCTACTTCTTGGCTGGATTTGATCATCCATTGTAAGGGCTACACAAAACTCACAGTCAACCTTCACATTTTGGGGTCTGTTTGAGAAATGAACAGGTTACCACAAGTTAGACTCAGGAAGTAGTAAGGACACAGTCACTGGTCCTCTGCAGCATCTCTTCTGAACCAACAGCCAACTCTCTCTCTCACTCTCTCTCTCTCTCTCGGCTAGGACTTCTACCTGCTGCTTCACATCATTTTCTTAGGGTCTCAGGGTCACAGCCTCTGTTCTCTGTCTTGACATGGTACCTTTGCTCTGTCTCAAGGTCTTGGAATACTGCTGCACCCTTTGGTGCCTCTTGTCTTGGCCTCTTCCACTTTAAACTGGGCTCTCAAAAATACTTAGTTGGTGGCTTTTCATCTTTGATGGTCCTGGGATTTCTTACTTATACACAGAATGGCTTTGGTGGGGTGTGTGGTCATTATTTTTCAGCAGACAGTACCCCCAAGGCTCATATCTTCTGTTAAGACAGAGACTCAGAATGCATCCCACTCTAGTCTGGTCCAATAACATAACAGACAGCTCCCTTCAATTTGGAATGATAACCTGCAGTAAACAGTTGGGGGAAGGATGCGTATCTGACCTCCTCTGGCTTCTTTATTGCCAAGAGGCAGAGGTCAGATATGCCTCCACCACCCCCACC
>PVJH01001034.1:0-119597 GCA_004026705.1 Nesogale talazaci | reverse complement strand
ATCAGATCAGAAAGCTGTTAGGATACAGTCATAGGTCCACAGTGACATGTCTTCCTAGCCAGAAGCCAAGTCTCTCTCTCGTCCTTGTCATTTGCTTTTTGGCCATGTGCTCCTTTGGCTCCTGCCTCTGAAGACAAAAGGCCCACCCATCACTCTGTCTCCTAGTCCCATAGGCTCTGTGCTGCCCCTCTTGCTTCATCCTATAGTCTCTTTGCCACAGTCTCCGGAGCCTCTGGTGTTGGTCTCTGCAACTTCAGATCAAGCTCTGGAGCATGCTTTTTAAAAAGTCCTGGGCATTCTCTCTTGTTCAATGAGGGCTAGTCCTTAGAGCCAGGGAAGTGGGAAAGAACATTGACGAATCTCCTCTACTGTATTAGTGTTACACACACCCTATTTGCATAGTCCCACCCAATCAGTTGGTGGAAGTTTCAGAAACTTAGGTCTATGAGCCATAGTAAGAAATTCCACTCTACCACTTAAACAGAGGCATAGGGGATAGAATGTATAATATATTACAAAAGAACTTAGGCTAGAAGGGCCATATTAATTGACTGTATTTCGATGGTAGTGAGATTGGTATTGGTATATATACTCTAGAAACTGACATCCTATGATCAAGAATTCTTCAGAAGATCAAGGACCACAATTAACGAACGTTTTTAGTGATTTTTAAGAAGTTTATCCTACCTAAAGCAGTTCAACAACCATGTAGCTACCTTTGCTTGATTCTGTTGGTTTTAGAATGCTGTGCGGTTATTAAGCATCAACACATGAGTTCTCACAAAGGAAATGCAGGCAGGGGTGACCTGTGCCGGTTCGAGGGTGAGGGTTTGAGCTGGACCGAGCACAGTGCCTGCTTAAATTCTTCTCGTGGAGCAACTAGAAATGGTGATGAGCAACTGGAAACAGAGAGTAATGAATTTCACTTCTAAACTGAAGCACATTCTATTTTAAATTTCATTTCTTTCCCCTTCCACTAACAAACTGCATTCTGTTATTTTTAATTAGATAGCACTATTAAATGTTTTGCAAACAGTTTGTCAACATGAAAATGTTTATAAAGACACAATGTACCTTTGGCTTTTATTATTAAGTTAATTAAATATATGTACATCTCTTTATGCAAGAGCTCATTTTTTTTCATCTTATAATGTGTGTGCTTGTGAACTGAAGTGTTTTAATAGGTTGAAGAATTAATTAAGTAATTTATCTTGACCTATTTTTGTATGTCTATATCAACCTTAGGATCTAGACCTTTTTCATGTCACTTGAATTAGATATTACAGAATGTGCTTCATTTTTGCTTGTTTTTTTTTTTAAAGGAGAGAGCCTTAAAGGTTTTGTCCTTTGCTTAGCATGAGCTAGCTCAGACATGGAAGTGACTACGGTTAATTAGAGTGTTTTGTTAACAGTCTGGGTAGAAATAGCTCCAATGGCCCAGTGTGTCAAGCACGGGGCTGCAAACCAAAATGTCAGGTGTTTGAGTCTAATGACCACTCACAGAAAGGTCAGGCCGTCTCCTCCCTTTCAGATGTGCAGTCTTAGAAACCCAGCAATCAGTTTCTTCTACTCAGTCTTAGAGTAGAAATGTAGACATTTAAAAAAGAATCTAGAGGAACTGGATTTGGATGAAATTAGGAAAAAGAAACTTAAAATTCTTAAACTTTATTTGATCAGTTCCTTTGGGGACTTAAATAGGTTGAAGATATTTAAGTAGTTTCCTGACATTAAATTGAGTTAACAAATAATTGTACATTCACGTGCTTTTGCAAAAAGACATATCTAATCATGTCTGATCCATAGCAGGCTAATCTTTTCTTTCTCTTTTTTCCCAAAGCATTTTACTAGTAGCTAGTAATACCATTTTCTAGTTCATTCTATCAAGCAATGCGCAATAAAATTGCTACAAATTTTCTTTATTTTAAAGGGTTATCCTAAGAAAAAGGGGGAGCCCTGATGTTGTGAGTATGGATTGGGCTGCTAACTGAAAGGTCAATAGTTCAAAAAACCTCTCTCTGTTCCAGGAAAGAAAGAAAGATGAGACTTGCCACCGCTGTAAAGAGTAGCAGTCTCAGGAACCCACAGGGGAACTTCTTCCCTGTCCTATAGAATCACTATCAATTAGAGTCAACTCAGTGGCAGTGAGTTTGGTTTGGCTTAAGAGACATGCAAAACAAGATCCATATTTAATGGTTAATATTGATAAATTTATTTGATAAATTAAAAACATAACTCATCCAGTGAACAGTCTAGTAATTTAAATTTTTGAGAGGACTTTAAATAGCACTAACGAAGAATTAGGTTGCTTGCTATTAAGGTAGCAAAACCATGTTTTATTACTAGATTAAAATTTTAATTCCTCCTTCAGATCATCTGGCTTTAAGAGAAGGACCATTTCAAAATCACATGATTTTATAAAAGGCTGATAACAATTCAAAACTTAGTGGGAACTCCTGTAACCTAGACTTACTTCTTATCACTTTGCATGCCTCCCAAAGACCCTAAGGCAGCCATTTTCAACCTGTGATCATGATCCCTTTGGGGGTCAAATGACCCTTTCAGTGGCATCACCTAAGACCTTTGGAAAACACATATTTCTGATGGTCTTAGGGGCCAAGACACCACTCCTCTATCTGTCTCCAGGCAAGTCTGCCTACATGCAGATATGCCCACATACGGGTACCCAGTCGGTGTGAAAACTTTTACCCATGCTGCACCATGCTTCAAAACAAAATTTAGTTTATTTGTTATTGGAAATAAATATTTAGTGGCTGAATCCCGATGGCGTAGTGGTTGAGTGCGGGACTGCGGCCCACAGGGTTGCTGGTTCAAATCCAGCAGCAGGTCTCCAGGAGAAAGTCTGGGCTTCCATTCCCATCCTCGGGCAGTGATGCCCACAAACAAAAGAAAAAAATATTTCACGATACATAGTTACTTATTGTTTTGTGATGAATCACTATGCTTTAAGTATGTTCAATTTGTAACAATGAAAATACATCCTGCATATCAGATATTTACAATACGATTTATAGCAGTAGCAAAATTTCAGTTGTGAAGAATTAATGAAAATAATTTTATGAATGGGGGTCACCACAACATAATGGGTTGTGACATTCGGCAGGTTGAGAACCACTTCTCTAAGGGAGTTATGCAAGGTTACATCTGCTAGATCGCAGCACTGAACTAGGGGCAGGCTATCCCAGTAAGGCTGGTGTTCTTCTACAGAAGCACATGCTCACTTTGCTTCAAAGGACATCAAGATATATATGCTGTCCATAGACCACTTACTGTTTTTAGCGAAGCCCAATAAAAGGGATTCACCTTTCTTCTTAGTAAATTCTAACTTCTGTTTGTTGAACTCAAAGTGTTTTGGCACTTTGGAAAAAATGAAAGTAAAATATTTCCCCATAATAAGAGTAAAAGGCCAAACTCAAAGTATACCCATTGTCACAGAATCAACTTTAACTCATACCCACCCTCTAGAAACCTACATTTCAAAGGGAGTAACTTGTGGGAGCCCTGGTAGTGCCACTGCTAAACACTCAGCTGCCAACCAAAGGGCTATCAGTTCAAACCCACCCAGTGCTTACTGAGGAAAAAGGCATAGTGATCTACTCCATAAAGATGGAGGCCATGTGGGTTAATGCTAATCTGCTACAGGGGCTCCCCTGGGTTGAAGTTGACCCAATGGCCCCTAGGTAACTTACTAACTTTAGGAGCCCTTTTGACAAAATGGCTGAGAATAAAGACCTTGCCAAAATGTCAAGTTCCTTAGGATCAGGGTTGACAACGCACTCTCTCCACACTCCCCAATCTACTCCCATCTCATCCAAGAGAATTAATAGTAGAGTAGGCCATTTTAAAATAGAAATGTTTAATTGTGTCTCTCAAAAATAGGTGTCTTCAAAATGACTTATATCCACCTACAGATGCAAGAGGCCTAATGGTGTAGTGGGTTAAGTGTGGGGATGCTAGCCAAATGGTCATTAGTTCAAATCCACCAATCAAACTGCAAGAGAGAAATGAGGCTGTCTGATCTATACAGATTTCCAGTCTCAGAAACACAAAAGTGTGATTCTACTTTCCCCTACAAGCTTTCTAAGAAGCATCTTGATGGCACTAAATTTTTGGTTTATAGATAAATGTGATACCCATCTTAAAAAATATTATCAGTTCTTGCTAAATTTGTAGTCATGCATATATATGCATATATTTCTTGTTTTACCTTACTATAGTGCAAGGAAATGCACAACTGCTTTTCAATAATTTAATAGCTGCACACGCAGCAAATGAATGTGATTATAATGAGGAATTTGTGGGGAGAAGGGCTTCCACAGATTTTTTTTCTGGTTCAATCACCTGTTAGCAATTGCTATTTTAGATATGTGGAATTATTATCTATAGTTTAATAAGAATCATAGTGATCCTTCATCACCTATGCTTATGTATAACTCACTGGTGGATCTAGAGATATCACGCAGAGATCCTGTTGAACTATAGATTCTGATTCAGTGTATCTGAGGGGAGAAATGCAAAGTCTATCCAGATTCGAATGGTAAGGCACTCAGGAAATCCAGGTTCAATTGTTTCAAAACAAGGGCAAACTTAGAGAACATTAAAGGGCAAGTAGTAGTTGTTTGTAGATATTTAGAACCTGAGAGGTATCTGTGTTAATTTATTTCCTCAAGTCTATGAAGTGCAATGATGATATCCTGGAAGTCCAAGGGAAATAAAGTGAAAAAAAGGAGCAGACAGAGAAATATTTACACAGAATATATATGTATTGTGATATATGTGTGTACATATATACATATATATTCTCCAATATTCCACCCTTTTGCTGTCATCTAATTTTAATAGGTTGTGGTATTGACTATTTTATCAGATTTGTGACAAGACATTCATCTCACTGCTGAATGAGGGTAGATCTTAAATCACCTTAGACAGTTTGTTCTAATTAGACAGTCAATACACTACTAGTTGGAATATCTGGATTATATTTGGCTTCTGTGATTCCAAGATAACTGGAATCATTGTGAAGTTGAATCTGGTCCAATTAATTTTTTGGCTAATGTTCTCAGTCTTCAGTGTGAATACTGACACAGTACACTGATATTAATTTTAAGTGAAGCTCTAGCAAGACACAGTTGAAATAACACAGCTTGCTGTTTGAATAAAAAATTCTGCTAAGACAGTATTGTGTGTGTTCAGCTCAAAATAATTCGTGTTTTTATTAAAATTAAAGGCTTTCTCCTGCCATCTGACTTCCTCGGGTTTTAGTTTTCTCAGAAAGATTACTGGTTACCAAGTTCTGTGCCTCGGAGTTCTAATTAAATTTGAAATTCTTCTTGTCTTGAAACCAATGGGAAATTGCTAACTACTGATTATATGTTAGCTGATACAGAGCAGCTAGTTCCATAATGGCTTGCAATTAAAAATTCAATATCTTATCTTCTTCAGCTGGCAATTTGGCTAGAACAAGACATACACTGTTCCTGAAATATTTGGGTCAATATGAACGCCACAGAATGTGTTAGACTTCAAGAATATGTGCTTCTCTGCTCTTGAAAGGATTGGGGGGAGATGAGTATTGGCTGCATTTGAAAGTACAGTGTTAGTTCTCAAAATAGTATGAAGCCATTCAGGACTGTACAACTATCTTTCCTCCATAAGTTGGAATTCTTTCAAAGGCAATGAGTTTTCCTTTTTGTGGTATCGCTCAGAGATGGATGCATATGTTGTCACTGATTTGAGGGTAAAATAAGGTGTGTACATGATGTTGTCATGCCATCAATTAGGCCCCAACCTTTCGTGCTTGGATGACAGAGGACTAGACTCCCCAGTCTTGTATCAGCCTCACAATTGTTCCTATACTTGACCCCTATACTTGTTCCTCACATTGTTGCAGCCACTGTGCCAATCCAGTGATTGAGGGTCTTCCTGTCTTTTGCTGCCCCTTGGCTTTACCAAGCATTAAATCTAATTTTTCCTTTATTATATTTATATAGAAAACAAAGAAAATAATTGCTCAAGTGCTACTGAATAAACATGGTGGTTTTAAAAGCAAAATGACTTCATAAGTTTCATTTGATATGAAATATATGGCAGTTAAATAAAAGTAAAGACATAAACACACATAGAATGGGAGTGAATCTAATACCAGTTCAGAGATGACAGCACATTTTGACAGATAAAAAAAGACATTTTGAAGAATAAATCATACTTATGTAGAAAAGAAGAGATTTTATTAAAATGTTGAAAAGTCAGGAGGTTACTTTGAAGACTAAGATGCATTTCTTATGCATCTGAAAGTTGGACGTGGAATAAGGAAGACCAAAGAAGAATTGATGCATTTGAATGATGGCACTGGTGAAAAATATTGAAAGTACCATGGGCCGCCAAAAGAACAACGAAGTCTGGGAAGAAGTACAGTCAGAATGCTCCTTGGAAACCAAGATGGTGAGACTTCATTTCACGTACTTTGAGCATCATATCAAAAGGGATAAGTCCCTGGAGAAAGATGTGCTTGGTACAATAGAGATGGGGTGAAAAAGAGGAAGCCCTCCAACAAAATGGATTAACCCAATGGCTAAAAAGATGGGTCTGAAGATAGCACTAATGTGAGGATGGGATAGGACTGGACAATAGTGTGTTCTGTTCGCTCTGTGAATGTGGTGAGTCATAATCAGCTGGATTCCACTTAACAACCACCTAGAAAGAAAGAAAGAGGCCTCCTCACCAAACACAAGTGCATGAATACGAACCCAAATGTTGTCAGTGGAAGCCTCTGAAGCATCTTCTAGGGAAAAGGACCCACTGAACCACTTCTGATGTTACAGCCAAGAAAACCCTATGGGGAAGTTCAGGATGATGACTGAATCACAATCTACTCATTGGCATTCAACAGCACCACCATAAAACCAAAATCCCATTTCTATAGAATTAATTTTTAATCTTAGTGACCTAATAAGACAGAGTAGAATGGAGCACAGGGTTTCTGAGACTGTAAATCTTTGAGGTGGTATATTGTCACATCGCTTACCTATATAGTGACTCCCTAGCTGTTTCTCCCCCAGGTTTTTCTTTCAGTGAGTTCTGATCTTAGACTCTTCTGGTTAGCAACTTTCCAAGTCCATAGTGACCAGTCTATTACTCAAAAAGTAAACCTTCGGGTTAGCAACTGTGTGCACATTTACTGAGCAGTCAGGACACCTTAGCCATACAATAAATAAATAAGTAAATAGATGATAAATAGATATATACATACATACATACGTACATATATAGATACATAGCTACATAGATAGATACATAGTTTAGATAGATAGAAGATGGTAGATAGATAGATAGATAGATAGATAGATGATAGATAGATAAAGTAAGCCTACTGCTCATTAAACAGTGTAGGACAGTACCAGACTTCCTCAGGCTCCCCTAATACCCTGAAGCAGGGGTTCGGCATGCCTCCATACCCACACATTGTTATTTATTCTGACTCTAGTTATTCATTCTGTAGCAAGCTACTTCTCTGCTTTGCTATTGAGTGGCCACACAGAACTCACAGACAACACTTACAATTATGAAGGTTTATTAGGAAGCTTAATGGCCTATCAAAAGTCAAAATCAGTAAATAGTAAGGGTATAGTCCTGGGTCCACAGCAACCCTTTGCCCCTGCTAGCACCTGAATCTCTCTCTGGTCCTCAAATTTCAGCCATGTAGTCCCTTAACTTCTGTGGACCAGTAACCCAGCTCACCTGTCTCTCTGTCTCCCAGCTTCATAGTCTCAGCATACTCCTCTTTCCTCTGTCCCTCATGTCTGTTTCTTAGGATTTGATGCCTCTGATCTCAGACTGTGCCACTTGATAGAGCTCTGGCCCATGCTCTTCTGATGATCCTGGGATTTCTCTCTCTCCGCTGCTGCTGATTCAAAGATGGTTCATCCTCCCAGTCAGGGATGTGGTCATAAAAACTGAACAATATCTCCTATTACACATTCCTTTTTTTGTGTAATCCCACACAGTCATTGGTGAGACTAGAGAAGAGACTTGGGAAGAAGAGTCCTATGAAGAAATGTCACTCCACCACATCCTGCCATTGAGTCAGCATTGACTCTTATGCCATAACTTACATCACAGAGTTTGAGCTTTTTCTTGGAATTTCTGAGGTTCCAAATCTTGATAGGAACAGATAGCCCATTTTTCACCTGGTAGGATTGAACCACTGACCCACAGAGTTAGCAGCCCAGTGCTTATCTCACATCACCATGAGAGCCGATCAACAATGCCACAGAGAGGAGAAAAATTATGGGAAGTTAACTGAGAGGTTGTACGAGTCAGAAAATGGAAGTCAGGTATTCTACTGAAAACACATGGATTGACTCAGTATCCATTCCTGAGTCTTTTTCCACTTAGTCATATGGTTATCCCTTCCCAACCTCTCAGAATACAAGATCTTTATTCTTTTATAATAGAAATTGAATACCGCAGAGTGGGGGACACAGCATTTGCCTATAGGGACCAACTTAATGGGTGTAAAACCTGTACCATTGCCCAGGGCCCCAATCTCTGAAGGACTGCTCACTTGTTTAATGTCTTCCTGTGACCAACTTTATTCTTAGTTGTTTTTTAATTAAAAATCATTTTATTGGGGGCTTGTACATCATTTTTCACAATATATAAACCAACTGTGCCAAGCACCTTCACATGCTTGTTGCTGGCATCATTCTCCAAACATCCGCCTTTCCCCTTGAGCCCTTGATTCAGCTTTTCCATTCTTTCTCCTGCTCTCCCATCCCAACAAGCCCTCAATACTTTATAAATTATTATTGTTCTGTCTGTCATATCTTACCCTGCCCGACCTCTCCCCCAACCCATTCCTTTGATTCCTGTCCTTCCAATAGGAACTTTTGTGTATATCCTTGCAGCTGGTTCCATCTCTCTACCCCACCTTCTCTCCATCCATCCAGCAGCTCCAATCCCACCACTGGCCCAAAGGGCCTCATCCGTCTAGGTTTTCTCATATCTCCAGCTCCCCTTTCTACTAGTATACCATCTCCAGTCCATCTGGATTTGTAGGGTAGAGTTGGGACCATGATAGTTGGAAGGAGGAAGGCTTCAAGAACTAGAGGAAACTTGTATGTATCATCACTGCTTGGTTGCCCCTTGACTGGTCTTTCTCTTCCCCATGACTCCCCTGTAAAGGGGTGACCAATTACCCACCAGTGGGACTTACATCCCCACCCTGCTCTCCCCCTCATTCATAATGATGTGATTCTTGTTCTTTGATGCTTGAGATCTGCTCCTTTTGGCCCCTCTTGATCACACAGGCTGGTGTGCTTCTTCCATGTGGACTTCGCTGTTTCTGCATTGAACAGTGACTCATTTATCTTCAAGTCTTTGAGACTCCAGACATTCAATCATTTGGTAGCTTGGCACCATCATTTCTTCTACTCTGTTTGCCTCTGTATTCATTTGTCTTCAGCAATCATATCAGGAGTCAATTGGTCCATTGATTTTGGTTTTTATTCTCTGATGCCTGATACCTCATTATTTCAGCACCTCATGATTGCACAGGCAAGTGAACTTCTTTTATGGTGAGGTTTGTTGCTCCTGAGCTAGATGGCTGCAAGTTTATGCTCAAGCGTTTAAGACCCCAGATGCTATATCTTTTAATAGCTGGGCACCATCAACTTTCTTCACCACTCTTGTTCATGCACCCGCATGTCCTCAGTGAGCACCTTGGCGATGTGTGCACACAGTGATATGTGTTTTTTTCCCCCATTTGATATCCGTTGCCTAGACCTTTCATCACTTTGTTGTCATGCTGGCTGTTTTGCTGCTTCTGTGTGGGTGTGGTCTCTTTTCAGGTAAATGGTCTATTGTTTATCTTCTGGCTTTTAAGACCTCAGACAATAATCCTTTGATAGCTGGGCACCATCAGCTTCCTTTCGCTTATGCTCCACATTTGCTTATGCACCCATTTTACTTCTGTGATCATGTTGGGCCAGGGAGCTTCGTGGAATACCGGATTCATAGAACAAAGTGTTCTTGAATTAAGGGAGCAACTGGGTGAGGGCCCAAGTTCCACTTGCTACCCTAGTATTTGACCTATAGATATGTTCTTAAATTTATTCCCTCCTTGTAATAATTGTATTTGTGTTTGGCCATACCTAAATTCTGACCTCTGCAAGTGCTCTTTGCCTTCTAGGTCTTTTCTCTATTTCCTTCCATCTTCCTCCTATCCCACCATCATGCTCCACCTTAACTGGCATTTCAGTGCTTCCTCACAAATTCATTGTCCTTGCTTAATCCCTACCAGACCTTCTTACCACACCCTCCTTTCCATCAATCCTGGACCATTTGTTTCTCAAACCCCATCCACAAGCCTGTTCATGCCCCCTTCTCTTCCCCTCTCCAATTCTTAGTTTTGAGGTAGTGAATTCCACATCTTCACTTTGCACTAGATTCTACAGTATGTGTACTCTTCTTTGGTGCTTATAGTGGTGGCCCAAGAGTTCACTAAAATTTAAAAACTATATATGCACTCTATTATTAATATTTTTGTCTGCCAGATGGTGTCCTAATGGCTATAAAGAAGACAGGACATTTGTATTCACGGCAATACTCAGATATGTGTTTCAATGTCCTGGTGATCTCCCATTTGATCTGTATCATCATGAAGAGGAACAACTCAAAGAAGTTCTTTTATTTTTCAATTTTATTTTACTCTTGGCTAATGGCAACTTTGTTCCTATGGGAGTATAATAAATTCATGCAAAATGCAAAGGATGTTCAAAGCCTTTCTCAGAAAGGGCCAGCTCAGGAAACAAGAGATGCCATAATGGGAAAATTGAACACATTAAACTGATAGGAAAGCTTCAAAAGGAAAGATGCTTCTGTTTTCAAGAGTCTTAAAAGTTAATCTTTGCATTTTGCATTGCAACAGAAGACTGGAGAAATAAACTGATGAAAATGCTATGTTTCTGTACAGTACTTCATTCCACTTCAATTTTTGTGATTTCAATAAATCATAGCACAGAATCAAGAATAAGCAGGTATAAGAAGGCATAAAAAACTACACTGAAGAAATAGTTGTTACAGAAGATAGCATTTTCATCACACACAGAAAATAGAAATTATGCACTACATGATTTAGTACAGAATAGTACTAATACATACTAATACAGATTAGTATTAGAGGAAAGGAAATTGTTAGTTACATAATCTGTTGTCAATTTGAGAATATTAAGAGTGAATGGAGGTTAGCCTGTCAATCAGGTCTCAATTTGAGAACCTCATTTGGAGATGCTGAGGAATTAAATAATTTGCTGGAAGCAGGACACACACTCCCGTCCTGTGAGACATTACTGACAAGAAGCCTGATGGAGTTACTCTGATGCATCCAGAGCTCTGGGAGCTGAAGGAACCATGTGGAGATTACTGCCAATCCTGAAATGCTTCTACAGCCACTGGGTCGATTAGACTTTCCACCCACTGCTCTGTGATCTTCCTGCACTAGACATCACTGTATGCATTGCTTGAGTCAAGAGGAATTTACAGATTGGTGTTGGACATGTGGGCTAATATTAGACTTATGAAATTATTCTGGACTGGGTTGGGATGTTTTCTCAATATTCAATTGTTCTTGTATATCAAGCTTTTCCTTATACACAGATGTGTGTGTGTCTATGAATTTGTTGCTTTAGTTAACCTAGACTAACACAAGGTGTTTGTTGAAATATTAGGCAATCTCTAAAATATACAATGAAACTAAAAGCAAACAGACATGCAAAACAAACACAAGGAGGTGTAGAGCAGTGTGTGTACTCATGTCTGCATAAACTAATTCTGAAGGTAAAATTGTAGTGAATTTGAAATGAATTTCTGAGATTGAAATCCTACATTTAAGGAATTGAATTCCTTTCCATCATACATCTGCTTATGCTAATATTCATTTTTATAATGTGCACAAAATGACTTTCAGAATATCAAAATTAGAAAAATCACATATTAATCCATGCCAGCAGTCCCCCACTTACTACCTTGATGTTGGATTTTGCACGTGAATTTTAACATATTAGATTATGTAATGCCATGTCATATCATGTGATACCACATCAGCAGCACCCCACACTGTCAGTGTGGAAATTTGCTCCCCAATTTCAATATATGATACATTATGATGGATTAGAGAC
This sequence comes from Nesogale talazaci, assembly GCA_004026705.1. Classification (NCBI taxonomy): domain Eukaryota; kingdom Metazoa; phylum Chordata; class Mammalia; order Afrosoricida; family Tenrecidae; genus Nesogale; species Nesogale talazaci. The sequence continues at coordinate 107,403 of PVJH01001034.1, read as the reverse complement.
ATTTGCCTTTAAGTGATTGAATGTGGTTAAAACAAGGGACGAAAAAGTTGTCTCTCATTCCAATTGCCTATGCAAAAACTGGAATAACCTGTTGTTGCATTCTTTGAGTCTTGATCATATGATCTCTAAAACAGAGCTAGTGAGGACGCAGAGTGATGACAAAGAGGACCCGCAGGAGGAAAGATCTGGGTCACAAAGAACGCAGCTCATGGTTGTTTTGTCAACTGGCTTTTCGTTGCACTTTACCCCTTGCATTAATATTTTTATTATTTTTTTATTTATTTGGGGGGGGGGGCATCACTGCTCTCCGGTGGTGGGAGTAGGAGGCCCAGTCCCACTGCTAGAATTGAACCTCCGTCCCAGTGGGCCGCAGTCCCGCGCACAACCACTACGCCACCGGGACTCAGCCCGCATTAATATTTTTAATAAGAACAACTGACTTCTAATATTATCTATGATTCCACATGAATCAGTACTCTCAACACCAAACTGGGCATGGGCATTACTGGTGACCTATTGTATAGTAAAAGCCACATCGGGCATTTGTCTGAAGTCACCTAGTTACGGAGTGCTGTTGGTATGGATTGTCACACAGTGGTCTCTTTCTACCTATTGATTTTGATGGAGAAGAAGCTCTTCTAATTTGCAGTGGCAGAGACTTGTGTCCTTTGGCTTTACATTGTTGTCTCGTGTTTGGCTCTTTGACTTACAGATGTTCCAACATTTCTCCCCTTATTCTTCTTTCACATGACTCCTTCACATGACCCTGAGCTGTCCATCACAAAATCAGCAGTGTTTAAGAAGAAAGGGACAGATGCTCAAGCTGCCGATGCCTATTTTTGCTTTGTTTCAGTAGCAGCAGATGGTCTTATAACTGACTCACAAATTAACCTGCCTCACAGAATCCCGCTATTTCAGGGCTTGAAGGGGTCTGTCCTCTTTCACAAGTTGTTTATTAAAGTGAGAAGAATGATTGGTAAAAGAAAGAATCATTGCTTTTTAATAGAACAAAAACAGAGATAGTATTATTTGGGATATTCCCATAGGACTGGGTTCCTGAAGGCTGCACCATAGCAGAACTTTGACCTGCTAGAATGATAACGAGAGCACAGTGTAGAGTTACAATCAAGTTTGGCTTTTCTGTCAGCTTTTCGGTTGGATTTTGAGGACTTGGAAGAATCATTTACTATCTCCAGAGTACAGAGTTCAAATCTATAAAGTGAAACTGATGTTACCGATGATCCGTAAAACCCTTTCTGAGTTAACACCTGTAGTCATGTTCTCAATGTCTACGTGATTTGTGAATGGTGTTGCGGTGGCTTTGAAATGGCAATGGGGGTGCTTTCATTGGGCTGTTGGGGGGGAAATTATGTCTACTGTGGTTGGGGTTCGGAGAAGATTTACAGAGCAAGTGATTCTTGTCCTTGGCTTTCCAAGTTCAAGGACACAAAGAAGAGGGAGGCCTCCTCAAGGCATCTTCTTGAAGTGAGTTTCCATTTCTGAACTCCCTGCCTGCGTCTGTACAGCATTTCATGTTTCTACCACTTACAGCCGCCTGCATTTCAAAATGATGTTCTGGGATGCTTCAGTGACTTCTAGTAGAAGATGCAAATAAATGTAGATTTCTGTTATTATCGGCTTCATCAAAGCAAACAGGCAGAAGCAAGAACATTATTAGAGTTTGATAAGAGTGCATATTTGAATGATTTCCCCGGAGGATGGAGGCAATCATGTCTCCTTCCACCTCCCATTGTGGAGGAGCCCTGTTGTTGCCTGCGGAATTACCTACATACTCTGCTTGTTAGTCACACCCTGAACAAACCCCGCCCCCTCCTTCTTGTTCCTGTACAAGAGCCGCTCTTCATATTTTTGAAATGTAACTTTAATATATAGCAGACTTGGATCCAGCATGAGCAGGTAAGAGAAGGCAAGAAAAACATAATCAAGCATTGGAAGGGTAATGGTTGTAATGAGAGCATTTGTTTCGCACAGAGAAAATAAAAATCTGGGAAAATTCAGAGTGCAAGTTCTCCAATTAAAGCCAAGTGAATAGAAGGACTCTGGAGTTGCCTATTAGTTTTCTGCTCTGTACTGTATTAGTTGTCTTTGACTATAGCTTGATCTATCCTCTGACATTTCCCTTTAGATAAATCCAATTTATTGTGAATGCAGGGACCTTGTGTTAAGTCCAGGGAGGACCTTAGCAGAGCACATGCCCAGGCAGACAAAATGCTCTTTAAAAATGTAAAGTTGACTGCATGGTGCCTTATCAGCAGCAGGACTGCAATTAGACGGTGCATTGGACAGTCTGGCCCATATTTGCCTCAAAATTATTCACCCTAGAAAAAATAGATGCTCTTTCTTTTGAAGAGCTACAGACCATCAGTTAGACGAGGAAGCCTTACTTCAATAAATGTATCAAAGACCAGAGGAGTCTGAAGTGCCTGTTACTATGAAATCAAATCCCCAAACTGAAGTCTGTAATTGGATTTCCAATCAAATGGGACTTCAGAAGAAATTCCATAAGCAGAGGGGAATGTTAGAAGGATTTCTTTCATTTTTCCTATCTGGGGAGTTGGGCCTCACTTTACTTAAATACTGCCTTGCATTATTGCCTAGCTAGACTCATTAAGGTGTGGAAAACAGATCGTTGCCAGGAGGTAGCAGTCTTGAGCCCTGATCTTAGCTCTGCAGCTCTTGAGTTGTGCCCAGGGGCAAATGCAATAGGTTCCCTAACCGCCCCCCACCTCCCAGCCCCCTCCAAACCAAACTCACTGTCAGCATGTCCATCCTGATTCACAGGCTGTGACTATAGGACAGATGAGAATTGTTTCTGTGGGTTTCAGAGGCAGTAAATATTTACAGAAGTAGAAAACCTCATCTTTGTCCTTCCACAGCTTCCTAGCAGAGGAAAAACAAAACTTCCAATGCTGTACTTTTTTTTTTTTAATGGAAGTAAGATGCCACATTTTTCTGCTGTGAAGAAGCTTCTGGTTTGAAACTGCTGACCTTTGGATTCATAGTCAAATGCTTAACCACATGTCACCAGAGGTCAGACAAATCCACTTTGCCCATCAGTGTTATGTAATGTTGCCTTCACTTTGGAAAGATTCACCAACTCTCACACATTTGAAAAAAATGAATCATCACCATCACTTGTTGCAAGGGCAGCCTTTAAGCTATTGAACAGGCTTTGACTTTTTTCTTAATCTAAAGCAAAATGGAGCAAAAGCTAAATGCACTTGTTCCAACTCCATGTAAAGGCTTCAAGACACTTACGAACTTCTCTTGCTTGTAATCCAGGAACTGCCTGTAGTATCTTTTCTTTTCTCATTGACATTTCTCTGGGCTTCTCCAATTTGGATGAAGTCCAGATGCCTATGCACAGCTGAGCTCTCTCTCAGGGCCAGTTCACGCTAAGAGTCCCCCAGTGGTAACAACAATAAGCACAAGCCTTACTTCTTGCTTCCATTTCTTCTAATGATGCTTGAAGTCTCCAGAGTCACCTTAAACCACTTTTATCCGCTCCACCAAATCAGTGCTCAAAGTAAACTGTCAGACCTCTGCAAACAAAGACTGAGAGTGGGAAGGAAGCCCACAGCAAACTCTCTTAGCCCCTGGCATTTCACATTGCTTATCAGGGCGAGTCCTCAATTTGGAAGGTTCTTCACTCACACTTGCTTGCCTTGGGGGATGCAGAGTAACTGGACTTATTAGAATGGGTAATGCATTCACTCTCTGGGCACTTTCTCCAACTCTGCTCTTAAGGGCTTTTGAAAAACACGCTGTCTCAAGCTCTTGGGAAAGAGAGCCAATTTAAAGATATGGGTTGGAGGAATGGACACAGTTCTGTAAAGGGGAAAACCAGAAAGATGGGAACCGGGCTTCGGGGTAGGGAAAAAGAGACAGAATTTGTTCTCAAATGACTGAGGCTGATTGTAGTTGAACTCAGGAACTATTTCGTCTCTCAGCTGCCATCTTTGTTCTTTTTGCTGCAATAGTGTTTGATTATTTTGGTCCAATGATTCAGGTGTTAGCTGCCAATTGACCATAGTGCTAGATGAATCTATTTAATAATATTTACTTTGTCTCTAATTTTTAAGAATTAGTTGGACATGTATGCTTTACTATATATATATATATATATATATATATATAATAAACCCAAAGGCAAGGATTCTTATCTTGTATATATCTTTAATGGCGTAGTTGAGTGTTTGCCTTTGAGTTGTTATCTATTAGGTAATTACAATAATTAGTTGACTTCTTCAAGTTCATATTCCTATATTCCTTTTGCCAATGTATATGAGTGCATATAGCATGTAACAAATGTGATAATAATGAGTAATCATATTTGATATGTTACTAATAATGAGTAACATAATTGATATGTTACTATATATGTCATCTAATTCATAGCCATTAGACATCTATTAAACTCCCATGTCACCCACCTCCTCACCTATCTAGTACTTAAAGAGAAATTCGGTTAGATGAAAAAAGGATTGGAGTTATTTATTGATGGTAGTGGGAAGGCAAACTTCAGTCTATCTGACCCTGAAGACTGTATCTTTCCTACATACTCCACTCCAGTCCTAGATTACTACAACAGAGAGGTCTTAGAAAAGAGAAGTGACTTCCCAAGGTCATATTGCAAGCTTCTTTTAAAGATATGATTAAAAGTGTGCTACATTAATCATTTCTTATTTACATGGTTACAGCCAGGGGTTCACTTTCTCATTCATTTGTGTAGGCAAGCCCCAAATTAATGGCCACACTTCTCTGTTGTATTTTAGCACCCAGACAAAGTCAACTACAATAGACATATCAAGTGAAAACACTGTGCATCTGTTCAGTGGCTAACTAGAAGGAATTTTTTTTAATGAATAGATTCTTACTGCGATTGAGTCTACTCTGAATCATACTGACCCTATAGAACATGGTGGAATGATTTCTGTGGGTTTCAGGACTGTAAGTCTCTGGGAAATTAGAGAGCCGCATCTTTCTACCTTGGAGAATCAGGTGGTTTCAAATTGCTCAACATGCAGTTACCAGCTCAATGAGTAAAACAAAAGTCCGGCAGTTCAAAACTACTAGCTACTCCAAGGGAAAAAGATGAGACTTTCTCTTCCCATAGCCAGCAAGGGCAACTCTACTATGGTCTATTGATTCTGTGGGAGTCAGAATGGATTCAATGACTATGAGAGAATGGTTTGAAATGAACAGGGGTTTGTATAATGCCCCGTGCCTCCCAGGTCTGCCTGGAGGAAATTGCTGGAAATATTCTGCCTGAGGCTCTCATGGGAGCCAGGCCTCAATGATTATTTATAAGAAGTTCTTTCAACTGCTTTAACTAATAACATTTTAATTTAATGCATTTCATATTTCCCTATTTATTGTGCTCCAATCATGTTTTATGGGGAGAGTTAGCGTGGAGAGCGATGTAACTGATATTTAGTATGTATGCACAGTGCACTTTCCTCAAGAGGCTCCCTGCTGAGCACAAATGTAAAATAAATACAAATAAATTAAACTCTTTGATAGGCCTCCAGAGTGCCCCGGCCTAGCTGATCAAGTCATCCCCTTCCCTCCACTTAAGAATTCTATTTCAGAAACCAATAAACTGATTAGAACCAAATCCCCTTGCAAAATTGAGTTTCCTCTTTCCAGCCTCCTAATAGGCCCCTCCTAGATCCATGGTACTTGGCAAAGGGAACTGACCAAACTATTCAGATCCTGCTCCCGTCAGCTCAGGGGACACACTAGCAGGAGGAGAACAAGGGAGAGACCTACGCTGTTGGTTCCCCCACTCAGCAAGTCCAATCCTGTAACTGTGATTCTTTACTGCTCTCTAGTGAACAATGTCACAATTTTTCACCCCATCAGAGATTCTGCTTCTAGGTATGACAGGCTATCTGTCTTCCTCTCAGCCCCACGGCACTTACCTACACAAACCAAGCCTCTTCATACATAGAATCCGTGATAGGGGCTGACTACCAGAAAGCAAGGGTAAGCGTGAACTTACTTGTGCTGGCTTAGAAGTCTAAATGTGGCGTGGACTATACCTTGGGCTGCTGGCCACAAGGTCAGATGATTGAACCAGCTAGCTGATCCTCAGGATAAAAATGAAGTTGTCTGCTTGTGTAGGGATTTCAAGTCCTGAAAACCAAAAAGGGGCAGGTCCACCCTATCCTGAAAGGTCGCTGTGAGTTGGAGTCAATTTGATGGCAGTGGGTTTTATTAGTCTGCCCTGAGCAATGTCACAGACTTTTTGCCACATGGTGAAGTGCATGTGAAATCTGCAAGCATGCATGTAAACCAATGCTTTCCTTGCTTTGGGGGAAATCTGCCCTGGGCATGAGAAAGGAAAGACTGTTCTTGTGTATGATCTTTCTGCCTTACAACTGGCATCCGGAGGAATTTACTTTGCAAATAGGAGACTGGATCATGCATGGTGTTCAGACAGAGATTATAAAGAAGGCTAGAAAGCAAAGATCTCAGGTTCCAAAAGCCTCCATGGGGTCTAAAAAACTGCCCAAGGGTAGAGCTGCAAATTATCTGTCCAGATTTCATTTTGCGGTTACTTAACATCATCTTGAGAAATGAATGCTTCATGACAATTAAACGACAATGTATCACTTTCTGGTTACTGCACAGACATCCCACTCATAAACATCTGTGCTATAATTTTAATTTTAATGTTTCTCTTTCAGAATATAAACCCATGATTTGTTTTGTTGTCATTTGATTTCTCTTATTTTCTGGATGTGGATACTTCTAGAAAAGAAAAAAAAGTATAGTCTCCATGGAAAGACCTTTCTTGCTATGATACTGCGAGAGAAGGGATAAGTGATTTTTTTCAATTTAAAATTTATTCAAAATGATGGTTTAGAAATTGACAGTGAGGCATTTTTGAGGTTGGAGCTGTTCAGTGTAGACTGAGGAAAATTTAATTTAGAGGCAAATGTGATGATCCAATGAACTATAACAGTGATATGTCTGAGAAAAGACTTAGAACAAAGTATTCCCAGTACACAAAATCATAGACATTTGAAACGGAGTCTGATGATCAGTGTGCAGTGAGTCGATTGACTGGAAACAAAGAGAGAAGGAGTTTATCCACCTTCAAAGTGTCAGTGATAGAATTCCAGCTTCTTTTTCCCTCTGGGACTTTTAGAGCCCAGTCCTTCCCATTATTTATTTTGGAGGCCTTTAATAAACAGGTAGTCCCTTTCTAGAATGGTCTAAGGAGATCTACGGAGGGTGCTACTTAGGATCTGAATGGTCTGGGATGCTATTAATTTTTTTCCTCATCAGTCTTATCAATCTAGTAAATTGTCAGACACTCATTGCCACTGAGTCCTTGCCAACTCAGACTGACCTTATGTGACAGGAGAGGATCTCCGGGTTCCGAGATTATAACCCTTTACAGGATGGGAAATCCCTCCCTTTCTTTGTGGGAGCATCTGTCTGGTGGTTTCAACCTACTGACCTTGTGGGTAACAGTCCAGTGCATAATCACCCCCCACCCCCCTCACCACAGCTCCTTTGTCAGAAACAATCATGACATATTCAAAGAGAAAGGAAAACTCGAACTAATGGAAACAGCCTCTGTGTTTCAAGAACTATCCATCATCTTGTTTCATTCCCTCCCCAAAAGCACAAGCTTCATCTTGCAATGGATATTTCATGACTGGGGGACCTAAATATCTGAGAAGTTGAATTTGTAAGTCATGAAGGACTGAAGCAAGCATGCTTGGCTCCAAGCTCACTCAGCCTCATAACCACATAACACAAGAGCTCCCAGGACAATGGCGAGCTAGGTCTAGCCTAGAAGTGAATGGAAGTCAAAGAAGGCCAGAGGGATGCCCAGAATTCCAAGGTGGAGGAAATACTTTAGTTGTCCTTAAAGGCTACATGGTACATTGGCAATTGGAAGGAGTGGGGAAGGTAATATTTGAGAAAGAATATTTGCAACTAAACATATGTGGAATGGTTTGGGAAAGTGAGAAAATGAGCTTGATTGGAGTAAAAATTTCACAGAGAACATAAGGTAGAGAGACTAGAAACCAGATTGTACTTTTGTCACTTATTTTTGTGGAGCTCAGGAATGCACCCTTCAAAGTCATTCCCCACCCCAAAAAAAGAAAAAGAAATGCTTCTACAAGAAGGTATTCGTTGTCCAGCTTGTCAGTGCAACTTTGGATAAGGTCAGCAGGGAGAGTGTCTGTCTAGAAGTAATAATACTTCACTCAAGCATCACAGAAAGACATTTGCAGAATGTGCACATGAACTACCAAGGGAGAAAAAACAGAGGAGTGAAGAAACTTACTTGAAGTCACTGCTGAAAGGAATTGTGGCCACAAGAACAGCAGATAGAGCTTAGTAATATTCAAGGAGTTTGAGTTTATGCCAAATTTAAGAGGAACTGACTGAGAGTTTATGAACTAGCTGGAGAAAGGGGAACTTTCTGCTCTCATAAAGTTACAGTCTCTGAAACTTTAGAGGAGCAGTTCTATCTGATTTTACAGTGTTGCTGAGCATCCGCATGAACTGGAAGGCAGTGAGTGTTTAAAACCCAGGAAAACAAAATGATTTGCCCTGGCTTCGGAGGAGAAAGGCGCTGAAAGAAGTTGTAAGCAGGACAACAAGAAAGAGCTCATTAGATAAATCTAGACTAGAAATCGTGGTGCCCCGGTTTAAAATGGTAGAACTAGAAATGGAGACGAGATGGGATTTGAAATATATTTGGAAGACAGACTTGTCAGCATTTGCTGTTAGGTTCCATGTTGGCTCAAAGGAACAAAGAGACACTGGATGGAGGGTTTCTAGCTTGGGTCTCTTCAGTTTGCCTTTCGATTGTTATGCTGATAAGCCATGGATCCTCTAAGAGATATTCAGTAGACAGATGCTTCTTTCTTGGACTAACAGTCCTCATTTTCAGGGTGGACCTTACCTTTAGTTGAATGCAAGGAATGGTATATGAACAAAGTTGCCTGGTAAAATCCAGGATGTCTGGTTATATTTGAAATTCAGATAACTTATTAATAACACTTTATTGTGGGTCTCACCAATATTGCACAGGTCCTACACTAACTTAAAAAAGAAGAAGAAAAGAACAAAAAGAAAAAGAACTGTTATGTCTATAAAAGTCAAGTTTTACTGGGTATTTTACATTTTTATTTACTAACTCTATGAATGAATGTCATCACTTCACTGTAGTCCCTAACTCATCCTGGTTACCACAATTCATATGAGGAGGTACCCCCAACACATAAAACCCAGAATTTTTATCAAAACTATTTATTTATTTACAACACAACTTATCCTCTTCAAATTACTCTCCATTACACAATACCTCTGTCAAATATGTGATTCCATACTTGGAAACATTTTTCAAACCCATTCATTTGGATGGCTGATAGCAAGTCCTCCCCTGACACACACACCTTTTTATTCCTTTCACCTCTTCTAAGTCATCATAATGCTTTCCTTTCGTGTCCCCTTTCATTCGTGGCAACAAGAAGAAGTCATACAGAGCAAGATCTGATGAATAAGGTTCATGGGACCAGAGAAACATGTTGGGGTTTTTTGCCCCAAACTGGCACATTGAGATGGCAGCATGAACAGGTGCATTGTCACAAAACTGTTTGCTGTCTACCAGAAATCAGGTCTTTTTTGTCATACACTGTTAAATTATCTTTTCAGAGTCCCTAAATAGAAAGCTTCATTAACAGTTGGACTTCGTGGAATGAACTCCAAATGTACTATGAATTGATAGTTTCATCCCTTTCATAATTTAACGGATGTCCAGAATGAGGTTTATCATCAATAGACATTTCACTTCTTTTGAAACCACTTGGACACAAGTTTTTCTCATAGTGATGTTCTTAAAAGCTGTGTTCAACATTACAAGAGTTTGTGTGGCACTTTTCCCAAGCAGGAAAAAAAAATCACAGCTACATATTGTTCTTTTAAATCGGTCATCACAAAACATGAGAGTTGAGTGAAACTGTTTTTACAAAAAAAGCCACTGTGACCAGAGAGAAACTTCTCAGGTGATGTCACTGAATGCACTAACTCAGAACAAGTTGTATAATCTTCTCCTAGTGAGAAAAATGCATCATCATCAGAGGTTTCCAGGTGAGGGTTGTTTTTTTTTGTTTTGTTTTGCTTTGTTTGGTACTCCCTCATATGCATATATGTTCTGTCCTCTTTTTACTTATATAGGCCAATCTGAAGTTTTTTTTCCACTTTTTTTCCACTTTCACTGGTAAATAACTTTTAAAATATACTCTAACTTCTTTGGTGTAATCTATATCTTAGTCTCAGCTATCAAATCAGATTCATGGATGAACGCTCTGCTCCACTTGTCTCCCAATTTAGTATCAAGAAAGGTGGCTTGCTTAACCACCAATAAGATTTTGATTTTTTATAGTGTGTGTGTATGCTTTTTCTTTCATTCTTTCATTTGAAGTGTTCTTAGCTTAGGGACCCATTTTATTTAACCTTTCACAGCTACATACCTTATCTACTCATATATAAGGCAAGCTTTCAGCACATTTTTAATGCAATTTTTGTGGTAAAATTAGGTGTCTCCGCTGATATCCAGGTTGGCTTATACTCAAGAATATATGGTAAATATAAAATTATGATATTAAATCAAGAATAAACCTTTAGGCCATCCAAAGGAAAAAAATCATTCATCTCACAGATGATGAGGAAGCTAATTCTTGAAGAGAATAGCTGGGTTGCCTCTGCCTCTAGGTACTAATTCTAAGTGCTCTGTTATAAGAAAGATAGTCTGATAGCCCCCAAACCAATATACAGACTCACTGCTTCAAGAAAATGCTGACTCACGGTGACTCAGTGCTGACTCCCGTAGGCTTCTGAGGCTGTCGCTGCTTCCAGGAGTACAAAGTCCAGTCTTTCTCCCACAGAGCTGCAGATGCTTTCCAACTGTGGACCAGGCAGGTCACAGCCAATGCTGAACACCCATGTCATGAGAGTGCCTGTGTAATAGCTCAAGAGAACAGAACTTTATCATTTCCCAGGTTTGGAGCAAGTCCAAACAGCTTCTGTAGCCCTAGAAATTTCTTGACATTCTTTGGCATCTATATGGAGCCTCATGTGGTATCTTTTCTTGATTGTCATTTTGCCCATTTTGCAGTTTTTTATTGGATAATGAGTGAAGGGTTTTAGCTTTAGGAACCACAGTCAAGGCCTTTTGCTTTTGTTTTTCACATGCATATAATTGTCTTAACACTATATGTTTTTTTAAGGTTAACCTTTCTGCATTGAATTGCCTCTGCTCCTTCTCTCTCTTTTTTTATTAAATCATTTTGTTGGGGGGCTAGTACAACGCTTATCAATGATCAGTTGGCACTATTCATGTGGATCTATTTCTGTGCTTCATCTCTCCCTTCATTTATACTCTTTCAAGAAGCCAAACTTTCTTGAAATTGAGTAGTTACCTGATAACTATATTTTTTTTCCAGGATCTATTTCTTTCATTCTTACACATTTCATATATATATATATATATATATATATATATATATGCCTTCTAGAGATTTTTAAGAGCTATGATGTGACATTTCCTGGAATATTTTAAAATTAAGAGACACAGTAAGAAGATCGTAAGGGGAGCAAAAGTTATCTTGCTTCATTGGCTATTCATTCTTCCATTTGAGTCCCTGCTCTTTGAGATACTGATCCTTTCCCAAATCCTGGTTGCACCTGTCCTTGAGAATGTCTTTTCCTCTTTTGGGAGCATACGTTCTGATGACTAAAATTTAATGATGGTGTCTTTGGGAGTTTGAGTGGATATACGACTACCGAAGTTGTACCTGATATCTTGTATTTGGTATGGAGAGTCTTTCTCTTGGGGTAGTCAGTCACCTGCAACATTCCTTTGCTTATTTTTCAAGAGTACAGGGTTTTGTTAGAAAAAACATAAATCAGGAATGGTTCCAAGAAGACTTCTGTCCCCCCAAAACTTCTCAATTAATCAACCTCGTGATGTCCCTCAGAGACCTCTCATTTTATCTAAATTCATTAAATCTGGATGCGGACCACCTCTAGAATTATACTTCTTTCACGAACTCTCTTCTCTTCTGTGTTTTAGATTGTGATTGCCTCAAGTTTCATAGTTTTCCTTTTAGAAATCTTTCAACAGTTTTAATTTGCTTATCATTCTTTCTTGTTTCCCTGGTTTTAATAAATTTGTAAGGACAATTATTATGATTTAGGATTCACCCTAGTCATGTATTTTCAACCATATACATATTTATTGACAGGATTTCCTAATTAAACACGCTTATGTCATGAAGCCCAAAATTGTTATCACATCTCTATCCCCAACAAGAGGCAGAGCCTTGTCTTTAACAGATACTTATCATACTGTGGACCAATTAGTAATTGTGATTACATGTGAAACATATATGGCAATTATACTACATTACATTCTGAGGTTATAGTCATTCATGGCATTCATGTTACAATTCTACTTGGAAACTCTTGGGGTCATTATGATTGGAAGCAACTCACCAGCAATCAGCTTGGGTTGGCCTCTATACACACACACACACACATACACACACACGCACACACACAAATCCCCAGTTTCTACAATTATTTAACTTGTTCAAATACTAACCACACAGACTCCTCAGAGTAAGGAGGATCCTGACAAATCAGCCACTGAAAATATTAGTCACACTTCTACTCCAAGGCAAGTGGATCTGCCATAAGTAAGAGTCAGAATCAGCTCAATGGCAGCTGTTATTATTATCACATTGTTTCCACATACATCATGAGGATAGCCTTTGTCCCCATTTTGCATGAAATGGGTTGGAGGCAATGGGGTGGGAGGGGGGCAAAAGTAAGGAGGGAAAACTCCAGAGAAGTAAAAAGAAGAAGTTTCTATGGTTTACCACAATTTTTCAGCAGAGAAGCTTCCCTTACATTCTTTGACATCTCTATCTCCCCCCAGCACACAGCTTTTATGGAAAGAGGCTCCTTGGTTGTGCCCTATGTAGATACAGGATAATATTTCTGTTTTTCTTTTGCTGCTTTGCCTTATAGAGGTATAGAAGGCTTCATTTTACTTTCACTGGATCGGGAGCAATCTGAGTAGGTCAACTCCTCATCTGGCCCCACTCAATCACTGGGCTTATGTAGAGAAGGTTAAGTGTATGTACTCTATTGTGTGCTGTGTTCAGCCAAATGTACTGCCATCCTGGGTAATGTTCAAGGATCTGGTGGACTGAACCTACTGCCCTATTTTTCACTTTATGGAGAAAAAAATATATATATATATATCCATTAAGGAGCCTTGGTGGCACCGTGAACTTTAGCACTGGCTTACTACCCACAAGGTTGGCAGTTCAGACCCACCAGCTATTTCATGGGATAAAGGGGAGACCTTCTGTTCCCACCAAGATTTACAGTCTCACACATCTCTATGGAGTGATGTTATTCTGTCCTATGTAGTTCAACTGTGTTGTATGTGGGCTTGTTGAATTGAAAATAGGCTTGGTGGTAATAAATTTGTCTATATTTCTATTAATGATACAAGGCATATAGAGCTGTGATTTCCTTTAGTGGTGTGTTTCCGAAGTGAGAAGCAAAATCATCCTTCAATTATTCAAATTATGAAAAGCTTTCTAGTGATGTAGTGGCTACATATTGGGCTGTGATCCACATGGTCAACAGTTCAAAACCACCAACAACTCTGCAAGAGAAAGACTCAGCTTTCTGATCTGATAAACAGAGTCTCAGAAACCGGCAGGGGTCTTCATGAGTCAGCATCCACTCCATGGTTATGAGTTGAGTTCCTTCCTGTGAGTGGTCTTCAAACATTCTAGTCATCTTGACCTGAACCATTAAAATGCATTGTAACTGAGCTCGTAATATTTCTAATACATTTTAACCTAGAACTTGAGGCTGAGTCGGTGGCTGAAGTTACAAAGTTCTATGTCTAAAATCATCTAGATAAGAGAGTAACCAAAAAAACTTGGACTCCGTATGAATTATCATTGTTATTTTTGTTGTGAATTAAGATAGAGCTCATATCAAGTTTGAGAGAGAGAGAGAGAGAGAGAGAGAGATAGTTGGAATCGAGGGGCTAAAATTTACTTACAGCTCAGCTAAAATCACTTTTAGAAAGTTGTGCCATATTTATAAACCTGTTATCTCATTTATAAAATGGTTACAGTAGTTGGTTATTTAAAACTTTTATTAGGTTAAAAATTCTTCCAATCATTGAATGGACTAATTCTAGTCCACACATTTAAGGGGCTGCAGGTTTAAGATAAGGTGCATTTATATTGTCAAATACTGGGGGTGGAAAGGGGTGTGATGGAATTTGTTGTAGACTCGGCCAGAAAATAAGAAGAGAGTGAATATCTCTGACTGAGCAAAATCACTGACATTGGATTATACAGCAAGAGTCTGCGATTTAGTTAGTTGGTCACTTCAAGAACTACCTTAAAGGCAAATGAAAAGGTCACTGAAAATCTCATATTTCTGCTATTGTATCATGATCAAGCCACATAAAGCATTCTGAAGCAGCCACTCTCCCCTGTGTAAAGTTTACTGAGTAAACTAGTCATACGTCTTCACTGGCAAAGGCAACTCATGAACCTTCAACCAACCAATTTATCATTTCTGTACCTTGTGTTTCAGTTAGATGTAACCTGAGGAGAATTATTTTTAAAAGTATGAATAATGTCACTGAGAGTGATTGGAATCTGTTTGGCTATGAACTACCAACATTGGGATTCCCCAGGCTTTCCAATTCTCTCCTACAGTGGAAAGATGCTGAGCCTTTACACAGTCTCCCTGGGAGCCATTAAAATGGTCCTGGTAGGACTACTAGCCCAATCTCCATTGTCATACCTGCTGGTCTTACAGGAAATGTATCATGCTGAATTTGTGACTTTACTGCCTACATCTCCTAATAATGTTCTGATGAGAGATGGGAGGGACCTGCCCTCATTCATACTGGAACTCTTAATGACTGGTTTATGGGTTTGGGTTTGTCTTGATGCTGTGTATGGGGAGGGGGTGGGGTTCTGCGCTTTTCTCTTAGGATGGCACAAACGATTTGCCCTCATATATTAACCTACCTAGAAGAGACATGGAGGCAAGGACTTGTGATATCCTCCTGTAAAGATTGCAGCCACCAGGAAAATGCCAAGGAGCAGTTCCACACTGTAACACACGAGTCACCAGGAGATGGAATGGATGGGACAGCACCACGTTTGGTTGGGGTTTACGCTTAGTGGACTGAGAATAATGGCCCCTCTCTGTGTGGACAAGGACATGACTGGAACAGCCCGAAGCATCGGACTTTTCTGTATCTTGCCAATCACCTTTCTGGATAAGTTCTTTTTGTTCGTTATTTGTTTAGAACTTTGATTCCTGGATCCTTGGACATTTAACCCTAGCCTTGATAGTCTTCTCAGGGATCTGTTAAATCATGTCTAACACTCCCAATGCAGTAATCTCTAGTGACATGTTTCTGAAAAGGAATATGCAGATTATTTCTCTTTTTATCCCACTCCCATCCTGGAGAGCCTCACTGACAGTGAGAAATTGCTCATAACCCCATAAAGACATAGGCTACTGACTCGCTGTGGTGAGTTTGGTGCTTTCTGTGAAACTTCAGAGCTCTCAAGTTTCTAGTGAAATATTTCTAGTGAAACATTATTTCCCTTCTGTACATCACTGTCTGAACTCAAATACAATCTTCCCCTGATTTATACTCCAAGTCAGTTGTAGAATTTTCTATATTAGGATGATGTCATCAATATATGGCTCAGTAGATGGAGAGTTGGATAGATGCACATATATTTAATATCTTTGTATATTTAATACATCTCTTGCCCCAGCAAGCATCTCCTAGGAATATAGGGATTAATGAAGCCTTAGGATTTACCCCATTTACCTAGCATGGCAGGTAAAATTCTTAGGTCTATAGCCCCCTCTACTGGGTGGATTTTTCAAGATTTATTATACATCCCTTAAACAATTTGTCTTTTTCAACTTTCTTTGGATGCTCTGATCACATCATAACAAAGAGAGAATGCTCTTCTTATTGTCACATAGAGTTCCCTACATGAAATCAAGCTCTGAATTCTATGGATTCTGTTTCCCATTGATATCTACCTCCATGCATTTTGAGGATACAAAATGAGTTCCTCTTTACTTTAATGATACCTTGATTCACCTGTGCTCTTTTCCTTTCTGACAAGCATCAAATGCAATTTCCACGAGCTTGTAATCTCCTCAATTGATTAGTGAACATAATGTATTTGATGCCTATTATGTAGGAAGTATTGTGATGAGTCTGCTGATAGAGAGAAAAATGAGCAGTAAGTTGTTTGATATATGCATTTTGACTTTCCTTCTTGACATTTTCTTATGTTGAAACAAATAAGGCAACAAAAAAGGCTCCCAGACAACAAACCAATGACAGTGGAATACATAGGGTAGATAGCTTCTATAATCTGGATTTGGAATTTATTTCATGACCACTGTTCATTTAGAGCAGTACGTAAGGCCATTTGGATGTTGTGAGAATATCACATTAGAACTTCCTGGGAGTCTGCTCCCTGTCACTCCCTGTCTGCTGCTGCAACATCTATTGGCAGCGTCTGGAGGAATGAGCAGAAGCATCAGCATATGAGCAAAGCAAAAGAAAGCAAGAGAATGGAATGAGTTTAGCTTGAAGACATTAGACAAAGCCCGACAGCCCAGGCTCAAAGCCATGTCCTCTTTCCATGTACCTGTATCGCACCAATGGCCAGTTTTGCATGTGTTTGAGTCCTGGAAAGTCTTTGTTGTTGTTGTTGTTTTTAGTTGTTGTCAATTTGGTTCCAATTATTAGCAACCCTATGAATGATCCAAAGAGACACTGCCCAATCCTATGCCATCCTCACAAGCTTTGCTGTGTCTGAACCCAATCTTACAATCATTGTTTCAAAACATTTCATTGGAGGGCTTCTTATTTTTTTACTGAATCTCCACTTTTCTAAGCTTCAGATCTTTTTCCAGGGGTGACTTTCACCAGAAAACATATCCAAAATATGTAAGATATGTGCTGCCAAACTCACTTCTAAGGAGCCTTCTGACTGTCTGTTTGCAAGACAGATGCATCTATTCATCTGGCAATTCATGGTATTTTCAAGATTCTTAGTGAACACCTCAATTCTTATATATCAATGTTTTCATATTCTTCATTATTGATGATCCAACATTCACATATGTAGGAGGCTATTGAAAATACCATGGCTTAGGTGAGGTGCCCTTTATCCCATAAAATGATATCCTTGCTCATCAATAGTTTAAAGAAATCCTGTGCAGCAGATTTATCCAATGTAATATGCTGTTTGATTTCTTGATTGCTGTTTTCATGGGCATTGATTGTGACTCCAAGCAAAGTGAAATATTTGACACCTTCATTTTTTCCCCGCTGTTTTCATGTTGTCTGTTGGGTCAGTTGTCAGGATTTTGGTTTCCTTTGCATTGGCTTGCAATTATTCTGAAGATCATAGTCTCTGATTTTCATCAGCAAGTGCGTTAACCCCTGCTAGCTTTCAGCAAGCAAGTTTGTGTCACCAACTTATCAAAAATTGTTGCTATGACTTCCTCCAAAACTTTTGGGTGGGGTTGGGGAGAGGTACTGCTTTCCTTTTAAGCCCAAACCAAGAAAAAAAAAAACCAATGGAACCACAAATGTCTGCATATTGATGTGACTCAGAGATGTTAAGCTATGCATCCCTATATACTGAATCAGAACAGAAGTTTCCCAATCATTATCCTCCTCCAATTCTTTTTTAAAATTAGATTTTCTTAGTCAGTGCTATGGTCTTGGGCATTTCTATGGAAGGCATAATATGCATTTTCAGAGATAAAGAGCCACCTTTCCATTGCAAGGCTGGGGCCCTTTACACAGCATGCTAGTTCCCATTTTCCTTTTACTCATCAAAATCAACCTTCAGGAAAAGATGCAGAGCCAATTGGCATGAATGTGACAGTGAATGAAGGACAATAATTAAACTTTCTCCTCTCATACAATAATTAAATAAAGGTATTGGAATCTGTATTTTGTGATTTCAGTTCTTCTTAGATAATTTGTTTCTTTCTGGCACTTTTTTCTTGTCCATCCTTGTTTCTGTTGGATTCATATTATATAGGCAGTGATCAACAAGGTAGACAACTAATTTAAATCTCAATGTAACCATTAGTTAGAAAAAGGCTTATTTAACCTGTCTTTGAATTTCGATTCACTCATCTGTTAAATTAACCATTACATTGTCAAGATTATTTGCCTGTTATGTTAGCAAGGGTGAACAGAATTTTAAGTAATATACATTAACTAATGTAGGTGTTGTATCTAGCCCAGAATGTTAGTTTATCATCTATAAGTATTTGATTTCTAAGGTTCTCATCTTTGCCCTGCAGTCATTTCTCCATGTTCCTATTTACATGCACCAAGCATTACATGAAGTATTGTGAGAAAGGCATAGGTGGTCTGGATTTGGGCATATTATCTCTACCTTTAAACAATAACAGTAGAAGGAGGAAGTAGGTTCTTCAAATTAGGAGAGGATGTTACATGGCTCTTAAATTGTTAAACTATGTTATCATATGTTTAAACTGCTATAAAATAAGATATTAAAATAACATTGAATGTGCTAGAGATACCATGGTGCTGTGTGAACAAACAGAACATCAATGAGAAGCCAATGACAGATAAAAGGTCAAGGCAATTCAGTAAGAAAATAACCAAAGATACACGGGAACTGAGTATCCTGGGAGACAGTGAACAGTTAGGACAGAGTAAGCCTATGTACAATGTGAGCAGTAACCTTTAGGCTTGTCAGAGTTAGGTAATATGGCCTAAAAGATTATGCTTGGTATTGAAGGAAATGACTTTTTCACTCAAGAGGACACCATATAGAAACTGAAAAAGATGAGTCATCAGTTCATGTTGCTCCGACAGTTCAGGGAAAAAAAATGGCCTTAGTGCTTCTGCTTTAGTCAGTGGAAAGGCAAACTAAGGTGGCAGCAATGATCCCACAATTCAGACTGGGAGCACCTTTCTGTGACAGGCTCCAATCATTGTGACCCATTAGTTTTCTTTTCCTTTTTGAGAACACCAGCCTGCTCACCATGATGAAGTCTCCTGCTTGGAGACAGTTGGAAGGCAGGCAATTCCCGCCACTTGCCCTCTGGGGTGACCTTTGCTGGAGATGATTGGGCATTTTCCATGTCCTTTACCTCCAAATTAAATCTAGGCATCTAATCAGTCTGTTTTCAAAATCATGTCATCTTATGGTTTTCTCGCATTAAGCAGATGCTGGATCTGAGAGCTCAACCATTCCACTGTAGCTTCTTTACTGTGTTCCTGCTTTGCACATGACACAACAAAAGGACAAGGCAGTGCTTACTGAGAAGTTATCTGCAATTGTATTGTAGATCAGGTAGTCATTTGAATTTGTGTGTGTGTGTATATATATATATTTATATATATATATGAATCTTTGGCATGCAAAATAAAAGAACATGAAATAGGTTCCTTTATCATGGTAGGATTTGCAAAATACAGTTCAGCTAATTGCTCTTTCAGCTAAGTATTCCTGGGATATGTTGATACTTGAAAGTTGGAGGAAGAGCAATAGACTGTGATGTTGCTTTGTGCTTTGCTCTGAATGAAAACCTGAAGGAGAGATGATTAATGTTCTTTTCCCTCTGTAGATAATAGACTTGATGTTTGTGCTGATTATTCTAAGACACCCTGAAATGAATGTAATAGACAATATCCAGGAATAGACAATATCCAGGAGTGAAGTAGACCTAGTATAGTCCACAAAGCTCTTTTTAGAACCTAGGTCTGCTGTCTTTATTTTCAGAGATGTACATTTTCATATAGAGGAAGCGTGCTCAAGAAAGGATTGAAACTATCCAATTGGTGCTGGCTGGAGGCAGTCTTGTTTATATAGGAAAATGGGTAAATATACAAGCAGGCCCATGAGTCTAGATGTGGTTAGGGCCAGTGTGGTGAGATGGACACCTGATGTGTTGCTGTCTTTTGAGATAGATTTCCTACGTAGGAAAAAACAAAACAAAACAAACTTGTTTTATTTAATTTTTTAAATTAAAAATCATTTTATTAGGGGATTTTACATTGTTTTTCCAATACATAAATAAACATACTGTGGCAAGCACCCTCGCATGTCTGCTGCCATCATCATTCTCCAAACATCCACCCTTTCCCCCAAGCCCCTGGTATCAGCTCCTCCAACCCCTCCCCTCTTCCCCTGCTCCCCCTCCCCCATCAACCCTCAGTACTTTATAAATTATTATTGTTCTGTCGTATCTTACCCTGTCCGACACCTCCCTCAACCCACTCCCCTGATGCCCGTCCTCCAGACAGGTCATATATAGATCCTTGCAGTTGGTTCCGTCTCTCTACCCCACCTTCTCTCTAGTAGTTCCCATCCAGTAGTTCCAATCTAACCACCAGCCCGAAGGGGCTCCCCCATCCTGATTTTCCCATATCTCCAGCTCCCCTCTCCACTAGTGTACCTTCTCCAGTCCATCCGGATTTTCAAGGTAGAGTTGGGACCATGATGTTTGGAGGAGAGGAAGACCTCAGGAACTAGAGGAATTAAGCAAGGACAATGAATCTGTGAGGAAACATTAAAACGCCAATGAAGGTGGAACATGATGGTGGGACAGGAGGGAGATGGAAGGAAATAATGGAATGAGCTAGAAGGCAAAGGGCACTTGCAAGGGTCTAAAATAGGTATGTCCATACATAAATACAAATATCTGTTATAAGGTGGGAATAAATTTAAGAACATAGCTATAGGCCAAATATTAGGGCAGCAGGTGGACCTTGGATCCTCACTGTGGTGCTCCCTCAATGCAAGAAGATTTTGTTCTATGAATCTGGTATTCCTCGAGACTCATTGGCCCAACATGATCACTGAAATAAAATGGGTGCATAAGCAAATGTGGTGAAGAAAGATGATGGTGCCCAGCCACCAAAGAATATATTGTCTGGGGTCTTAAAAGCCTAAAGATAAACAATAGACCATCCACTTGAGAAGAGACCACACCCACACAGAAGAAGCACAATAGCCAGCATGGCCACACTGTGGTGAAAGGTCTAGGCAATAGACATCAAATGTGAGGGGAAAAAATATGTATCACTGTGTGCACACATCCCCAAGGTGCCCACTGAGGACATGTGGAAGCATGAGCAATAGTGGTGAAGAAAGCTGATGATGCCCAGATATCAAAAGATATAGCATCTGGGGTCTTAAAGACTTGAGCATAAACAAGCAGCCATCTAGCTCAGGAGCAACATAACCCACTATAAAAGAAGCTCACTTGCCTGTGCGATCATAAGGGGCTGAAACAATCAGGCATCAGACATCAAAGAACAAAAATCAAAATCAATGGACCATTTAACTCTCGATATCACTGAAGACAAATGGATACAGAGGCAAACAGAGTAGAAAAAATAATGGTGCCCAGCTACCAAATGATTGAATGTCTAGAGTCTCAAAGACTTGAAGATAACTGAGTCGCCATTCAGCACAAAGATAGCAAAGTCCACAGGGAAGAAGCACACCAGCAAGTGTGATCAAGAGGGGCCAAAGGGAGCAGGTATCGAGCATCAAAGAACAGGAATCACTTCATTATGAGTGAGGGGGAGAGCAGGGTGGGGACCTAAGGCCCACTGGTAGGTAATTGGTCATCCCTTTACAGGGGAGCCACGGGAAGAAAACAAACTTGTTTTAATGCCAGGTTTTGTAAATGGGAATTGAGAAAGATCAATGGCAGCTCAATTCATATTCTGAGTCTGGTGTTTGCAAATATCCTTCTCAATCAACCATTTCCCACAGTTAGCAGGCAGAATTTACACAATCTTAATCTTGTACTTATTTTGCATTGTTCTTACATATTCTTGTCATACTTTGAGCAATTCTGTGGGGGAACATATTGTTGCTTTTTACTTACCGGTCTTTTCTCTCAGGATCCTGAGGCATTTAAGAATAGGAGTTTGCAATTTTCCTGTGTCCTTTCATATGAAATGTGTATTAATTATTTGTGAAATGAATGAATGAATGTGCAAATGGAAGCCAGGACATAAAACTCCATTGACTGAATTATTTCCTTGAAAATGCAAGGGGGGCGGATAATTAAATAAGTGTCATTGAGTCAACCCAATTTCCTGCCATTCATTCAACAACTATGTACTGAGTGCCTGCTGCAGGGACAGTGCAGAGGTGGAGGAACAGAACATGATTGCTTCCCTATATCCGAGGCACAATAGAAAGGGGCTTTGGAGGAAAGTCAATGGAATGCATCCCCACTCCTTTGAACCAGTCCTTGACCAGTGAACTAAATAAGAAATAACTAAACAGGGAGCTCATTGTAAAGGTGGTACTATCCGTGGTACTCTGAGGAGGACCATAGAGAAGGTCGAGGCAAGTCAGTCTCCAGGATTTGGGAAGGTGCAAAAGGGAAACAAAATAAAAGTCTTTGTCTTGACCTTCCAAGGAAAAATCATTTGGCAGAAATTAGGGATGGAGGCAAAAAAACAAAAGGGTCAAAGAAAGAGATGTCCAAAGGGTCCGTGTTCAGTACTGCACCTAACACTTTCGCAATGACTGAATGAATGCTTATCTGCTTTGCACGCCACATTAAGTTCCCAATGATCCTTTGCTGCATATACACAGTCATTAGAGATTTCTTTTCAGGGTGTTTCCCTATTACAGCCATTTGGGGATGTGAGAAATTACATTCAACAGCCTGGAAAACGACCCCCAGAGCTTTCATTAGCATCTGTGTATCATCTCCTCACACTGGTAAATATCGAGATGAAGATCTGCAGTCACTCTGCCCCAGTTTTAATGCTGGCAAATAAAGCCCAAGCACTCGTCAGAAAATAAAATATTTACTCTGCACACCACCATAAACAAAGCTATTGGAATGGCGCGCCATTTTAATAACCATTGTGCACATGCGTTAAATGAGAGAAGCGACATATTTTATGGCAGAGGACCAAGAAGTGCTCGTGGTAACCAGAGGAACGGCGGGAGCAACAGCTCAAGCTAGGGGCTTCCCGGGAGAAAGCTTTCCCACAAGCCTGTGCATGTGGCTAAGCTGCTCTCTTTCCTTTCTCAGTGTGTTTTGATAGGCTCGATTTACAGGTCATGTGTAAACAATTGTATCACTGTGTTGGGGGGGGGGGCGACAAATTAATCGAGGGCTGATCTAGAAGAACACGAAGCTATGGCCCTTTTCTGTTCTGAAAATGTACACATTACTTACTATTGCTTCTAAAGCTAGAATGGCAATTACAGGATTTTTATATTCATTTTGGGTTTTACCCCAGAGCCACAGAAAAATGCATAGGAAAGCTATATTTACAACATCGCTAGGATGCCAAGCTGCTCAAACTGGGAGGAATTTCAGCCTTTCTACGAAATGAGCCTAGGTACTTGAGCTTCTGTTCTTGTCTTTGAGCCCTACTAGCCCTAGTGACTACTTTTCTAAATACATTATGCCATTTCAATGCTTTATGGGCCATACATAGTGGTTAACCCACCTCATAAACTCCTAGGTACCCTGCAAAACCCATGTCAACCAGAGGCATGGAACAGAAGACAGCCCCCAATTCCTCTCCCACCCACATAGAACAGTCTTCTTGAAAGTGATTGGCTGTTTACGTAAGGGTAAGAGCAGTGCTTGCTTTTCCCACTGAGCTCATTACTGATGGGGGTGTAATGGTTATGTGTTGGGCTGCGTTCTGCAAGGTTGGCAATTTAAAACCACCAGCAGCTCTACGGGAGAAAGACTGGGCTTTCGACACCAGGCTTAGAGTCTCAGAAACCCACAGGCAGACCCACGGCAGGGTTTGGGGCATGGGGTGTCAATATGAGTCTGTGTGAACTTGACGACAGCAAGAGAATGACATTTGGCAGAATAGAGAAACCTAGTAATAATGGCAGAATTCATGTCATCCGTATTGGATGTTATGAACTAAACATGGCAGTTTTATGTTTATTCCTGTGTCTGAGTTCCTCTGGTCTTCCTGGCTTTCCTTAGGCCGTATTCAGAAGCAGGCGTATTTGGTGGAGGCCCTCAAATGCACACTGACTTGTTCCCAGGTCCCTGATATATTAAGTCCGCACTGACTCAGACAGCTGAGCTCACCCACCTGACATACTCCTGAGGTTCAGGAGGACTGGGATACATCAGCTACCTTTCCGCGACCTGCTCCCTCCCCACGTTTCCGGTTTTAAGTCCTAGCCTGGCAATGCAATCAATGTTCCTGCTTATGGCCAGAGTGAAGGAGCAAAGCCTCTGAATGATGCGCACAGGGCTTTTCACAGCAGCGCTTAAAAGAGACAAGACCAGTAGAAACAAAAAGGACATCTTCTCAAAAGCCAGCACTCCCTGCGCCAGCAGAGCGGAGCATCCATTCTGCAAGAAGCAGCCAGGTGACAAAGCATGAGGACCGGTCACCAGCTTGGTCTAGGTGAGGCATGGAGAGACCGCTGTGAGGACAAAAGGAGATGGACTGGTGCCGGTTTCTGGAGTGGAGACTGGACGGTGTCAGATAGGAAAGGGGAGGAAGGAATGTCTCTTGTCCACAGCATCAGAAAGAGCATCTGCGTTGTCTTCTATCCAGAGGTTAAGTCTGAGCATACACTGAGGGCTGATAGACAGGCAGATATGCAGGTCGTTCCTAGGTGGTAGATGAAGCCTATGGTCCTTGTGGCAGAACACCAGGTAATGGAATGAAAGAGGTTGAATTCTGTACCATCCATGCAAACAGTTTGAACTTTACCCAACACAAATCAGGCTCACTTCCGGTTTTCCTTGTTCAGTACACATGCCTCTCCTGCTCTGTTGTGCTGGGCAACATTTTGGTAAGAAGAGCCAGAAAACAGATCCCTTTCTCCCAGACTGAGCATGGTCCAGCATTTCTAGCAGTGGTTTCAGAAGCCTGTCATCTCCCTTCATTTCAAATCTATCTCCACAGGTTAGGGAAGCCCAGCCTTCTCTAGAATGGCCTATGTCAACTTTCAGCCCTGAAGACCTAGAGATCACCGTGGCCTTTGTTTGTTTCTCAGTGAACTTGGTGGCAGTGACTGTGGCCAGGATGATCTGCGTGTCTGCATTGCAAGTCCCTTTCTGGTGAAAGAAGATCATTATCCCCAGGCTGAAGTTGCTGACAGGAAAATATGCGAGCCACATGCTGGACTTTGGAGTGGAGATCCATGGAGTGGAGATCCATGTCCCCAGCATCCCTGGCTGCTAATTCACAGCCGAGCTGAAAGTGCATATTTTGAGACACATTTTCAAATCACTGGTGTTGTGTGAAACATTATTAAGCATGCTGTTATTACCTCAGTAGGTCCCAGTGACAGTTTAACTATCAGAGAATTTCACAGCATATATAATATTATCCAAATGAATCAATACCTTAACCTTCAGGCTGATTCCTCAATTACTGTAACTACCAGTTACTAATTGGAAGGCTGTCCACATTGTATCCTCCCTGTGGACTCTCCACCCAGCTCAGGCGGGGTGGACCAATGTAAAAGGAAAAGTGTCAGGACAGGGTCCCTCCTGTCTGTGGTCATAATGATGGGGTCAGCACATATTTCCCAGAAGCCAAAAGTCAGATGGAAATAACGTGTCTGTGAGATATCAAAATGAGGTGGAAGCAGCATCTGACCTCCTCGAACACTGCAAGGTTGGAGGGGAGAAGGAATAGCATCAGCATCAGCCTCCCCAGGCTGATTTCTGTGAGACAGAGGTCAGCTGTGCCTCTCTCCTGCCCCCACCATCCTTACCAGCCGTGACCTCTACTCTCTCCCACAGCACTCTCTGCTCCTCTCTTGGATTCTGTAATGGGTTGCAGTGACCAAACAGCGTTCAGAGGGATTCACAGCAATGGGATTTAGTAGGGAAGTAACAGGTTACAATTCAAGATCAAAATTGATCCGTTTGTCGGTGCTTCAATCAGGCCAGCTTCTTCTTCATGTCTATAGGCACATGTCTCTCTGGCATCTCCCTTCACCCCGTACCCCTTTCTTCTCTACTCTGCTTGGGCAGGTGTTCCCTTGCAGAGCTCTGTTGGTTCTGCTGACATAAGTGCCCTGGTGGCGCAGTAGGTTATGTGTTTGGCTGCTAACTGCAAGGTCAGCAGTTTGAAACCACCAGTCCTTCCTGGAATCTTCTCCTCCCATAAAAAGTTCAATGTCAGCTATCTGCAGGGGCAGCTTTAACCTGTCCTGTAGTGTCACTGGGAGTCAGAACTGACTGGCTTTAGACATAAGTGCCTAACAGCACAAGTAGACCTTAGTCTGCAGATACTCAACTCTAGCTCCACGGCCTGGAAAACTGAACTCCACCAAGTGCTCGGAGGCACCCCCCCCCCCCCACACACACACATCATAAGCAATTTCATTTTTTTTCCAGTATACATCCCATTGAGCGAGTCTCCTAAGTCTTCTACTGGCAGTGTTTCTCTGCCACTGTATCTCGCCTTTTCAGCAAGAATTGTTTGTCTCCCGGATTATAGATGTCCTCAGTAGGGACATTGGATGCAAAAGTCAGCCGTGTGTTCCACTGCTTCTCTTTTCTCTCGCAGTAATGGGATTCACCCTTTCTACTTTTGAGATGGCCCCTCTTAAGCCGACCCGGATGACAAAGGTGACCCAGCCCTGCATGAAGACTCCACTCACCATTTTTTGAATGGCCACATCCTCACAATGGTGTCATGCACCTTATCTGCAGTAGTAGTCAGCCAGTCAGTCCCCTTCAAGTCCTCTGAGCTTTCAAATAAATACGAAAATCAGATAAGGAAGAAGAAAAACCAAAGAAGAATTAATGCACTGAAAGGATGGTGCTGGCGAAGAAGAATGAAAGTAACATTGACTGCCAAAAGAAGGAGATCATGCGTGGTAGGGCAGGGTATCAGTGAAAAAGAGGAAAGTCTTTAGCTAGATGGAGGGAGAGGGTGGCTGTCACCATGGACTCCAACGTAAGAAACCAGTGAGGCAGGACCAGGCAGTGCTTCCTTCTGGTGTACAAGGATGCTTTGTGGCACAGCTGAGTCAACAAAAAGAACCCAGGCTTCCGGGTGGTCCACAAGGACCTCACCTGTGTGTAGTCCTAACCTGACGGGACCAAGGTGTGCTTTATCTCCGGCACAGTGCTTCGGATGACCTCATGGAAGCTGGACAATGAACACCAGAAAACTGATGCTTCGAATTATGATGTTGCTGAAGATGTTTGAAAATACCATGGAGCACCCGAGAATAAACACATTTATCTGGGAGGGAGTGCAGTGTCATAAACTTCGGATGTGTTAACAAGGGATACCAGTCTAAGGCATTCTACTTAGAAGAGTCGAGAACCAAAAGCAGTAGATGGATACTGTGGCTGAAAGGATGCGCACCAGCCTAACAACAATGGTGGGTACAGCACGGGACTGGGCAGTGTTCATTCTCTTACACACAGGAGGACTCTGAGTCACCCCTTACCTTAACAATCCCTACGCATTTGGTGAGAGTTATGGAAAGCAATGGCCAGAAAAACCCTATGCAATCGTTCTCTCTCTGCTGCATCAGAAGAAGGCGTCAAGATACAGAGATTTTGCTCCTGGGAAATGTGTGTTCAAGGCGACAATCATGTACCACTCCTCCAGCTAGGGCCACTCTCTTCCAGCCATGTGACAAACCTTGACATCTCAAAGAACTTCAAGCTAAAGCTAGCCTCATCTATAATCAATCATTGGCCCCTTACTCTTCTGGGGTACATAAGTGCCCCTCTTCCCTTCAGCAGCAAAGTACCTTGTGTTTTTATTTAGTGCTGCCCAGCTCAAGCTATATTGCTTCTCAATAAAATTCCTTTTTCTTTGACGCCAAGCAGAACACACATTGTCTTTGTGTGTGTGTGTGTCTGTATGTCTTTGACACCAGTAAATTGAGCATGAACAATTAGACCATGCAGCTTTGGGTGATCTAAAGGGAGATGTGAAATGCCATTACATGGTATAGTGATTTTGAATCTCTGGGCTGAGGCGAGACTGGAGCTTCCTGAGTCTTTTAGCCCTGGCAGTAGGGGAAGATAGGATTTTGAAAAACCTGAAGCTATTTTAAAGCATCTGATGTTTTCAAATGGTAATGAAGACTTTCCCCAAGTGGCTTTCCATAGCATCTAACAGAGCAGGACTCAGCAGAGCTTCACTCTCTTCTGCACCGGCTGGCTAGGGGTCAGAAGTGACCCAATGACACCTGACAACGACAGGGCTATTATCAGCTTATGGCGTTGCTCAGTGGGGCAGTCGTTAAAAGCCACTCGATTAAGGCTGTGCGGCTCTGGGTTTGCGTGGTGATTAAGGATGCTAAGCTTCTATCCCGACTGGGAGAACTTGGCACTCTACTACAGACAAGTGGCTCTAGCCAGAAGTCCTCAGGGAATTAAACCTGGCTGCGGAATTGTGAGACCATCCTCCTCTTTCTTCTGACTTTAGCTTTGGCCTGAGACCCTTGTGCTACCCTTCTGGACAGGATATAACACACGACTGTGGGTGAAATCAGCGAGCTGCAGTGAACAGAGAAATCTATCTGGCTATGTCTACTGATGCTCTGGAAGAAAACAAATCAGGGAGATACTTCAGTGACTAATCACCAAATGCACCCAGGGCATTTATTCACCCACTGTTATTAAGTCAGCAGTTTCTGGCAGCACACATAGCCCTCGCATGCTTTCCGTAGAGCCCAGCGTGGGGGAAGTGAAATTCCATCCAGTAGGATTGCCATCCAGGCCAAAAGGGCTGCTTTGATTTTTATTTTTGCTCTTCTCATCAGTATTCCTAAAGAGATTCAAGTCTGGGAAAGTCTGGGGCCGTTTGGTAGAAACTTAAATGCTAACCAAGGGTGAACAGGTAAATGGATGAGCAGAGCGCAGGCTTTTCGGACTTGAGCGTGCACACAAATCACGGAGGGATCTTGTTAAAAATCAGACTGCTGGGCCCCTCTCCAGAAATTTTGATGCAATGATCTGAGTTGGGGCCCTTAAAAGTGCCTTTCTGTCAAATCTCCATTGTTGCTGCTGGTCTGCATGCCACAAGGAGTAGCCTATGTGGAGTGGACCAGCTTAGGAGGGCATTGGACCGAATGAAGGGTCGGCTACACTAGACAACAGAGGAACCTAATCCAGGGATGGTCCTGCAGACAGAGACCTACTATTGCCAATCCTTCTGAATTTATGTGAAGCTACCTGTTGTAGGTCGCAAAATGCACAGGGATATTCTCCCAGGAAAGACTATGTCATTCAGATAAAGGGTCAACAAGGAACCAGCGCACTGGGCCTATCCGGTGTGTAGCTCAATTAATTGCCCTGAACTGAGACCTGGGCTCATTATGGTCATGCAGCTCTCAGTGGGGCATGTTGGCAAATAATGTGCTTTTTTGTTTGTTTGCTTTTTTTTTTTTTTTTTTAGTTTCTTCGCTGCCAAGAGCAAAGCCAATTAGTGCATCTGGACTGTATCAGGGAAATGGGAGCTGGAACGAGAGTGACATTCAGAAAAGAATTCTTTTCAAGCTCTATCTTTAGGAAGCCTCCGTGCGGTGACCTTAGACTTGGAATTCAGCTTTCAGCTGGGTTCTCCAGCATTAAAGGTGACAGGGAAAATAAAAGTCTTCCTTCCAAAGATTGTGTGTGCCTTTGGCAAAGGTTATAGATGTGATGTCTGTGAACATCCTTCTTCATGATGGCTCTGTCGCTGGAAATGGGCAGAGAGGAGAGGAAATTTGCAGTGAGCTGAAGCGGTTTCCAGAGTAATGACTGTCAAGTCCTGTCCCCTTTGAATGCAGAGCAAGCATAGGTTTCATATTTACATCTAAATATCTGCTTTGCTTACCATTTTGTTCCCTCTCGCTCCTATCCTGTCACATCTTTGCAGTCATAGGATAAGCATTTTAAAAGAAAATGTTGGGTTCAACGCATACAAACACCCACCCAGCCTGTATTCTCTCTAAACTAGAGAGATTAGAAGCAGAGAAATGGCTCACTCACTCTTGTTTGTCTTTGATTCCCTGTACCCCCCTTCCCCCACACACCCCACCCTTGAACTCACTTTGGTTCTTAGCCAGAGACAACAGACGGCAGAAGTACAACATGTGCCCTTCCCAGCCCACCGTCCTTGCCTGGAGGGGTCCAGATGTTTCAAAACATGACTGGTTACAGGTCATTATCATTATTTTGTGCAATTATTCATTCACTTCCCAGGGTGGTCTGGAAGCTAGAGAGAGAGACAAGAGATGCCTTTGAAAAAAAAAAAGAAGAAGAAAGAAAGAAAAGGCCCATCTGATTTATGGTTCTTCAAATGATTTTTCTCAGGCCATTTCCAATCTTCTAGCTATTTACTGTCTCTCGGGACCCTACTGACACACTCCCAGGGAGCTTTCCGAGGCTATTTAGCTAACGTTCCTAGATAGGCCATTCCATAAATCAAACCTTAGATTGAGTCCATCATGGGTTCAATTCCCGATCTTCTTGCTAATAATGTGCTGGAGGTTTTTAATAAGAATATTGCTAAGTGTCCCTTGTCAACTTGGCCACCTACCATCCTCTTCTACACTCTGCTCCAACTGCTGTTGTTGTTGTTGTTAACTGCCGTGGACTCTGGTGACCCAAGATGTTACTGAATAGAATCTCACCAAGGGTGCTTCCTGCCTGAACTCTCTCCAAAAGCAAATCACTGGGACTTTTTCCTGACGTACTACTGGGTGGGTTTGAACCATGTACCTTCAGGTTAGCACACTGTTTATACCACTTAGGAACTGCATGACTGAAAAGTGCCTGGCAGGACACCCAACACCAGTGAAAGTTAAGCTCTTTCTTCATCTCGGAGACTCATGTACCTAGGCCAACACTCTAAGGCCTGAGCTTCTCCAACTTGATTTATAATGCTCAGCCTAAAGTTGTCGTACCACAGACACTGAGTAAATATTTATACAGAGTAGTTTCAGAACTGGGCCTTGCTAATTTCTAGCACTTATGCTATCATCTTTGATGTCATAGCTAAAGAACCCCAGATACTCCCCGCCGCCTATCCCCCTCTCTTCTCCCCCTCCCGCGCGCGCGCGCACACACACACACACACACACACACACACACACACACACGCCGTCCAGGACTGGCTAATCCAGCACAGATCTTTCTGTTACCAGCCAAGTGCTCTCACCAATGCACCACTAAGTCTCTCTCTCTCCAAAAATATCAATGGTCCGGCACTCAGCCGCGAACTAAAAGTCAGGGCTTTGAAGGGACCAATTGAAAAAACTAGTGGTCCACCGACACAAGTAGTTTTACATAGGAAACCCTCTGGGGGCAGATCCACTCGCCTATCTAGGGTCACCGTGATTTAGAATAAACTCGGTGGCACACAGAAACTCCATCAGTGTAGCAGCTGAAATCTGAAGTTCTGGATGGGTCAGCGGTCAGAGAATTTTTATGGGAGAGGTTGTGAAAGGGGCTCTGTTGGCTCTGTGCAGAATTAGAGGGGGGAGATGGAAAGCTAAGCAGGTACGAATGGGAGGCTAAGCAGAATGCCATCCTGACTGGGAGTCAACTTGTGGCACGTGTGTTCTTTAAGCTTCCCTTGTGTAAACTCTCTCAAGAGGGCTAGTCTTCCTTTTGTGATATGTGTGCTCTTAGTGCACTTTCTCGAAGACCTGCCAACTGTGGCCAGCTGTCCTTCAAGATAGTACAATAGATGAACAGCCCCTGGAGTCAGACTAGCTTGGATTGATGCTATGTCTGTCTGTTGGTAGCTGAGTGACTCAGAAAATGACATCACTTCCCAGTGCCTGAGTTGCCTCCTCTGAAATCAACAGAATGTGGGGATAATAATAGTAACAATGTCAGAGTGATTAAGAAAAAAATAAGTACCCATGGCAAGTCTTCACTTTCTACACAGCAAACTCTTAAAATGTGCTGGCTTTGGTTGCTACTGGAGCCCTCGTTGTTTATTACAGAGCCCTGGTGATGGCATGGTTCTGTGCTGGGGCACCAACCGTAAGGTCAGTAGTTCAAAACCAACAGCCCTTTGAGGGGTACTGTCTGAACTTTCTACTCCCTAAATAGATACCTTCTTGGAAGCACACAGGGGCAGTTCTCCCCCGTCCCACAGAGTAGCCATGCGTCAGAATCGACAAGTGATGGCAGAGACTGGCACCACAGGTGATCCCCCTCCTAAATGCAAGAGTGGTAATACAGAACCCTCGGCTGCTCTTCAGGAGAAAGATAAATTTTTCTTCCGTCTTTATGACTTACAGTCTTCCCAGCCCACAATTGTGAGGACAGTGCAGGACTGGGCAGGGTTTTATTCCGTTGTACACAGGGCCCTAAGGGTCAGAACCCACTACAGCAACAACAACATCCATGTGAAAGCACTGAGTTTGAGTTATTATGATTGCGATTATTTTGGCGTCTGGTATTATGATGTTGTTCCTTGCCATCAAGTCCCTCCAACTGATGGTGGCCTTAGGGAAAATGAAAGGAGAGCTGCCTGGTGTGCTCTTCATGAGTGTTAAGATGTGTGTGTTACTATGGCTATTGTGTCAATGTGGTGATGAGGGATTAAATCACATGGTCACAACATAAATAAAATAGCTTCTTATTTTTTCAAACACTTGCTCCAGACTAGTACATTGACTAAAAATGTATGAAGATTAAGCAGTGAGTAAGAGGCGGTGTTTTCCTGTGGTCTCTGGAGCCTTCCATCTAATTGGGAGCATAAAAAGCATGCTAAAACTCACAGTATGCTGAGCTCTGGTGGCATAGTGGTTGTGTGTGGGACTGCGACCCACTGAGTTGCAGGTTCAAATCCAGCAGCAAAGCTGGGCCTCCTACTCCTACCACCTGAGGGCAGTGATGTCTCCCCCCAAAAAAAAAGACCCCAAACACTAAAACTCACAGTATCTGGCAGAATATGCGAAGAAATTTTCGGACACAGACAGGGTGGGTCTCAAAGAGAGATTCACAGGAGAGAACTCAGAGGATGTCTGGCTCTTGCATACACAGAGATAAACAGAGATGCAGAGCCCTTGACTCAGGGGGATTAGAGCCATTGATAAAGCAACACAGAAAAACAAGGAGGAAAAAATGTTGACTGGAGCAGGGTACTTCTGAAGAAACAAATTGGGAGACCAGATTAAGGAAGCAAATAAGCATTTTATTTGGAATAAATGAAAATTGAAGTTAATGGAATGAATTGGTAGCATTCTACAGTTTGATTTTATACATGGCATAGTGGTTATGTGTTGGGGTGTGATTCATGAGGCCAATGGTTCAAAACTACTAGGCACTACTAAGGGGAAAGAAAGAGATTTCTTTTTCTTAAAATATTTCAAGTCTCAGACATTTACAGAGGCAGTTCTCCCCTGTCCTACAAGATTGTTGTGAGTCAGGCTTGATTTGATGACAGGAGTTTGAATTTATAGATGTAAACAAACATAGACATTGAAACACATAGATCTAGGTATAGCTGTAAGGGTAGCTATAGATATAAATGTCTGGCTCTAAGAAGCCTGAGTAGTGGTGCTGGTAAGTGTTGCTCTGTTAAGTACAATATTAGTGGTTCAAGCCTTCAGTGCTCAATGAAAACTGAGGCTGTTGCAGAGTCTTACTTAATGTTCTCTACTTTACCACTTTGTATTAGGCAGGGTTCTCTAGGGAAACAAAACCAGGATACATGATTAGAGGCTTAATGGATAAGTTGATCCAGATAATTTTTTATATATAAGTTCATACATTGAGAAGGAATGTAACAGCTGATTTGTTAGCACAGTTGTACAGACGGCTCACTTCAACTCATTTCCTTAGAGCAGTTAATATGCTTGAAGTCTTTCAACTCCAAGGATAAGGATGGAGATAGCAGAGTCCTCCCTTAAGCAAGACAGGCAGAGTCTACCAGCAGACAGCAGTGACAGCATGGGTCAGCAACAGATAGCAGCTCAGGAACTTAGGAAAGCAGGCCCAGATGGGAACTGCAACTCAAGCAAGATAACAGCATCCATCAGCAGAATGACACAGCAAGTCTTGAAGGAGTCTCAAGTTCTTGCGAACGGGATCCACAGGTTGGCAAGGCCCAGAGGTGGTGTCGCACACAGGTTGAGGTAGTGGACCAGCTAAAGCAGCAGCATGCTGCTTCAATCACCAAAGAGCAAAAGAGACAGTGATGGGCCTCTCAAAGCTATCTATCTCTTTGTACCTCACAACATTAAGCCTCAGCCCAAAGGCATTCAGCTCTTCTTCCATGAATCAACAAGTCCAGCTTCTGCAATTAAATGCCCAGAGGAATCCTGCTCCACAGGCTGGCCTCCTGCACAAACACACTCTGCTTTCTTTGCTCCATGGGTTGGGAAGTCCATCACTCTGCCCTGGCTTTGGTCCTGTCACTCCTCCACTGATTTTACGGCTTTCTTCTGGATCCAGGAGGTTCAATGAACAGGGACTTTGGGTCCAGTGGATGTGCTCCACTCCAGGCTTTTGCCTGGAGTAATGGAACTCCTGCCTCTCACAGGACTCATTTTATACACAGCAAGATGGTACTCCAGGGGATCCTTTTCATAATTACTCACAGGCAAATCCTGTTGGCATCTTCTCCTACCTTCTTATCAGAAATATATACAGGAAAAAAATCAATTGATGGGAATTAGAGACTTTTGTTAAAAGATCCACTTAAAATCACTCACTGCCCCTGCAGGTATCTGTTCCCATGGAGATTGACAGCCTTGAAAATCCTACATAGGGTTACTATGAAGCTGAACAGACTTGAGGGAAGTGTTGGATTGTTTTGTTTTGTTTGGGCTATGGGGATGTTTATTGAAAAATACAAACCTCAAGATCTAATAGCATGTATTTATCATCTAACAAGACATATTTTTCATTGGCAACAGTCCCTCTTAGAAAGCATTGGAGTTCTTTACAGTGTCACAATCCCTACCATTCCCTATTGTCTCACATACTAGTGCCTCAACTTTTTCCTTTATTTGCACCAGAGGCCATTATAATGTCTTTGTCATTTAGAGGCTGTGATACAATAATTAAAAATGTATACAAGGAAATGGACAGCTCTTGAAGGTATAGTAACAGTTTTGGTGACAAATACTAGCTTGGATCCACCAATTGAACTCTGGAAACAAGTGTGTGGTTAGATGCAGAAGAAAGAGGAAATTGTCTTGACTCACACTGAACAGAACTGCAGAGCTGACTGTGATGCCTTTTGTGTCCTGGGTCTACCAGTGTGTGGAGAGAGCAGACTTATCAAGCTAGAGTTTAGAAACAGCCTCAAAAGAGGTAGGATGAATCTCCAGAAGTTGACTAGCTGTGGCCTTGGGCATCTGTCAGGTGATTGTGCAGTAGTATTCTGCCCCAAGGAAAGGCTTCACAGTATAGAGCAGTGGTTCTCGACCTTCCTAAGGCTGCGACCCTTTAATACAGTTCCTCATGTTGTGGTGACCCCAACCATAAAATTATTTTCATTGCTATTTCATGACTGTCATTTTGCTACTGTTATGAATTGGGCAACCCCTGTAAAAGGGTCATTCGACCTCCAAAGGAATTGTGATTCACAGTTTGAGAACTGGTGCAGAGGGTTTAGGAACAAAATTATAAAGATATCAGTGGGAATCACTTGGGAATCTGATTCTACTACATCCCAGCAACATGATCCCAGGCTGGCTTTTTTTTTTTCATCATGGAAACAACTGAGTTAATGATAGCTTCCTATTGGATTAAAGGAGGATGATGCTTTGGTTAGGTGTGAGGCTGTTCACCATAAGCTGGTGATGCACAACCTTGTTAACTCTGTATTAGGAAGCAATGAGTCAGAATATACTCAAAAGTTAGTTTAGTTTTTATTTGATTAAATTATGTGATTAAATTGCTTATCCAGGAAATTAGTAAGGGTCAAATAAATGTTCCTGGTTATATTATTACTACTATCAGCATGAGTCATCTAGTGTGCATGACAGGGAGAGACAGAGTACATGAGCTTGAGCATGAAGGAGAAAGGTTGCCAACCTCTAAGAATTACAGGTGCACTTTAATCTGCTTCCCTATGGGAGTTTCATTTGAGAAGTCACTTCTTGGAGTTGGGGTTCTTACTGGTCCATTTCATATTCATATGCCTCACACTATGCAGGTTACTTTCCAAGGAAAGGACACCTATGAGAATCTTCAACTAATTCACAACAAAGAACTAAAAAGAAATGTTAATCGCAAATAGAGAAAGCTGAGCCCCAGTGGCATAGTGGTTGTGTGTGGGACTGTGACACACAGGGTTGGCGGTTCAAATCCAGCAGCAGCTCTCCAGGAGCAAGGCTGGGTCTCCTACTCCTACTAGGGCAGTGATGCCAAAAAAGAGAGGGTGAGAGAGAGAGAATGAATTCTATCATGATGGCTATGAGACCTAAAAGTTAGAATATAAAGAATTGATTCAAAATACCAACCATTGTTGCAAAATCATTAACCAACTAAATGGGTACATTCATTCAAATCATTCTTCACAATTAAGACAAAGGTTTATGTGAAGATTTTTCTTTTTCTGGCAATTTCTTTGTGAGTCACTGTCAATTCTGACAGGGCTTATTGAGTGCACTATGCTTCTTTATCTTATCTCTATAAATCAATAGTGAGCTTCTCAAAGAGGAGGATGATTCCATCCATCCCCTTGTTTCATTGAAAGAACCCAGTCCTATGTCTTCCTAAACACAACTGCTCATTCATTCATTTAATCAATATTTACAGAGGGCCCTTCTCCATTCAGGCCCTATTCTGACATTGGTCATATCAAGAAAAGAAACACCATCTTTCCCAGAGTTTGCTTATAGTCTAACCGTAAACAGAAACCAGCAGAAGATGATGATGAGAGTGAGGATAGAAGTACAAGGGTCTTGGAAACATGTTCCAAAGAACAGTAGCCCTGCACTACTGTCAGGGACTGTCCTGGAGAAGAGCACCTATCAGTAGGTGAAGGGACATCCCTTTATAGAAGGGTGGTGGGAAGGACATGAGCCAGTCAGAGTGCAGTGTAGCAATGATGAAATATGCAACACGCTTCTAGTTCTTAAATGCCTCCTCCTACCCACTATCATGATCCCAATTCTACCTTACAAATCTGGTTAGACCAGAGGATGTACACTGATACAGATAGGAGCCAGAAACATGGGGAATCCAGGACAGATGATCCCTTCAGGACCAGTGGTGAAGTGGTGATGCCAGGAGGGTGGAGGGAAGGTGGGATAAAAGGGGAGAACTGATTACAAGGATCTACATATGGCCTCCTACCTGGAGTATGGACAACACGGAAGTGGGTGAAGGGGGACATCAGATGGTGTGCATTATGACAAAATAATAATAATTTATAAATTATCACGTGTTCGTGAGGGAAGGGCAAGCCGGAATGGAGGGGAAATATGAGGAGCTAATACCAAGGACTTAAGTAGAAAGAAAATGTTTTGAGAATGATGATGGCAACAAATGTACAAGTGTGCTTTGCGTGCAATGGATTGGATGTATGGATTGTGATGAGAGTTGTATGAGCCCCAAATAACATGATTTTTTTAAAAGAAAGGGAAAAAAGAAATGGAAAACTTGAATGATGCAGCAGTAAGATAAAAGGAGCTAAAAAGTGAAATAAAAAAAATAAAAGGAGCTTTGTTCCCTCAGTGCTCCATTGAGAAGACTTGCCATGTTAGCTTAGAAGCTTACAGCTAGGTTTTAATGTAGATAAGAAATAAAATTCTATTTTAATTAATCCAGTATTGGGGTTATTGTTTCTTACACTAAACTTAATGGCGACTAAATTTGTGTAAAGATAGCATAATACAAAAACAAATCAAAGAGTGAGGGTCTTGCTACCTAAGACCTTTGTTGCCTTGCTTATCATTTTCAGTGAAAGGATTCTTTGCCTTTCAGAATACCCTTTACTGTTGAAGGGAGGGGTAACCTTAATTATCTACTGCTGGCATAATGGAAATATTCCAGGTAACTGGATTCAGCAAACGGAAATGCATTTGCTCACTATTTCACAATTTAGGGCACCAGCTCTAGGGGAAGATTTATCTCTGTAAAGTTGGGGGAAAATCTTTCTCCTCTCTTCAACTTCTCCTCTGTGGTTCATTGGAAACCTCTCTGTATCTTGGCATCTATCTTATCCCATTTTTACTTCTTGTGTTTGCTTATTTAATTTCTTCCATGTATCAATAAGAATGAATTTATGATGTATCCTATCACATAATATCATATAATCCTATCTCATTAACAGAAAAAAAAATAATCCAGTCCCATGCAGGATTATAATCGCAGATATAAAGAATATAATGACAGGCCATAAGATTTACAACACATATTTTGGGGGACACAATTTCATACAAAACGTCCACCCTATGTGAATTCTCTCACCTCTGCCCCAGCAAAATGCATGTCCTTGTCATATGAAGAACAAATTCACCACATCAGGTCATCCCCAGCATCTGACATGAATTCCATGTCCAAAATTTCATTTTCTGAATCCTCTAAGTCAAATATGATGGCAGTTTTAAACAGTCCATCATGGAGCAAAATCCCTCTTCACTTGTGAACCTATGAAACCAAGATAAAGTTACTTGTTTTCAAATTACAATGGTTAACCAGGCACAAGGAAGTTATTTCCATTTCAAATGCAAGGCATGGAGAAGAAGGGATGACAGACACCAAGCAAGTCCAAAACCAGTAGAACCATTTGCATGAGCTCTCACCAAACTAAGATAACTCACTGCCTTCAGATCGATGATGATTCACAGTGAATGACCCTCTAGGACAGGGTAGAATGATCCCGTGAGTGTTCAGGATGGTCACTCTTGATTAGAGTAGAAAATCCATCTTTCTACCGACCTAAAGGTAAGTAGCCCAACGCATAACCACTCTGCCACCAGGGCTGCTTGGAAGCTTGACAATCATCATTATGTGTCTTTGGGACGATTTAGACAATGGCTCTGGAACTCAGACTGGATGTTGACTATGTTTCTACATGTTGGGTCCCTCCACCCTGAGCCCTGGCTCAAGCCCACTAGCACAAATTTCGGCACTCTTGGCTTTAGGCATCCTATTCTCCTAGACCAGGGGTCATTGGCAAACTCTTGAGACTGAAGAGCCAATCCTGTTCTTCCTAACAACTTTAAAATCACCCCAGAGCCTTAAATATGTTTTTCCAAACAAATGAAATCACTGTGATCTGAAATAATAGCCTCCAAATATTTTCAATGTTATTTCGGAGTCGCACGCTCACACTGAAAGAGTCACATGGCTCCTGAGCCTCAGTTTGCTGACCCCTCTCCTAAACGATGAGAGTTAGGACCACGCCCCCTCATGCTGGTAGGAAACCATTCTTCCACTTGGTGGGTTTGGCTGTCTTCATCAACTCAGCTTTGGGCAATGGTTCCTTTCCCCCAGTACAACATCCAAGTGGATATTCAATTTTTGACACCTAGGCATCTGTGATTCCACATTTTTAAACTGAGTGAGCCCTTCTTTCACTAGTCCTGCTGAACTCTGTGCTTTTCCAAGGATGACCCTTTCCTATCTTATGCAGACAGCAGATGTAGCTCCTTGGGCTTGGTTCCCGCCTGCAGAATTCCAAGAGGCAGATCGTTTTCTTTCCATTCATCCTGGCCCTATCCTCTCCAATCTAAACTGATGGATTTTCTCCAG
This sequence comes from Nesogale talazaci, assembly GCA_004026705.1. Lineage (NCBI taxonomy): Eukaryota > Metazoa > Chordata > Mammalia > Afrosoricida > Tenrecidae > Nesogale > Nesogale talazaci. Next base: position 67,593 of record PVJH01001034.1, on the reverse strand, counting down.
TGGTAATTGTTTAAATTCACCCATCACATATTTAATCTAAATTTAACAAAAGATTGGACAGCCACCTCCTGGGCAAAATTTCTGTAGTTAGTATAATAAACTTTTGAAAATGTTTGAATTCTATTTTCCTTTTGCCACAGCTTATGTTTAAGTTCATCTCTGTGCTCTTACATTTTACTCTAAGCTGGAAAAAATAATGCACCCCTTTAAGATCGTGTTTAAAAATATCACCAGACAGCTACTCAACTTCAACACTTATAAGTTCTACTTTTCACCAAACATTCCAGTGGCATCCCGATGAGTTATTTGCCCAGTGTATAAGCAAGGTCTTGTTTCCTCCATTGTCCCATCACATATTCATCATTTTTCAAGGCATTAGTAGAAGCTTCAAACATTAATATTTATTGGACATTTCTATTTCTAGCAACATTCTCTGGCTGGTGTCATATGTGTACTATGATCTGTATGAGTCTGAGTAGACTAGAGGAACATATTCATAAACACGCATATGTATATAAGGGAGAGGTATATATACAAGAGGAATGGAACATTTAGAAAACACCCCACCCCAGCCCAGTCCAGTCCAAGTTCTTAAGTCCGGTATTTTCCTATATGTCCAATACCAATCCATTAGCCCTCTTCAGACTCACAAAACACATGCAATGACACCAGGACAGTCACAGGCCAGTTGGTGCAGAGTCTCTTGTGTATGGCACCATCTCAGCGCTGGCAGGGGTCTCCTGTGCCTCCTCCAATTTCCAGGTCTCAGGGCAAGTCCATGTGTCTTATCAGATGCAGCCTCTCACAGGGGGCCAGCCTTGTGTCTTGTCAGTAGAGCAACTGACTCATAAGTCTCTCACCTGCCAGAATGCTCAGGAGAAAGCCACGCCCACACAGAGGTCTCATTGGCTATCTCCTGATTGACAGGCTAGACTCCACCCCTACACGCCGAATCCTGAAATTGACACCAGATCATTGACTGCCACCGTGCCTCTCCACACTTCCTTCAGAGTTCTCACCAGATCTGCCTTTGATACCCCACATTCTGTCAACAATCTTTTCAAGAAAACCTAGCTATTGCTTATTACTAGTCACCTTTCAGTGTTCAGCCGATGCCCATTATCCAATTCGGGAATCCTTACCACCATTTAGGTGTCAGTTCGGGTAGCGCTCCTGCTTCTCAGGACCCAATTCTGCTTCAGTTAACTCAACTCACTGCTGTTGAGGCAATGCTGACTCAGTGATCCCCTGTGAGTTTCGCAACCTGTAACGGTTTATGAGAGTAGAAAGCACATAGTTCATCTCCCACGGAGCTGCTGGCTTCAAACTGCTGGCAGATCAGAGCACAACAGGTAACCACTACACCACGAGGACTCTTACTTCTGTAATACAAATACGACAGGTGAATGGTTTTAAGGAACATAATTTTTTTGTTTCTATTTTGGGCATCACTGCCCTCTGGTGGTGGGAGTAGGAGGCCCAGCCTTTGCTCCTGTGGAGCTGGAATTGAACCTCCATCCCAGTGGGCTGCAGTCCCACGCACAACCATTAAGCCACCGGGGCTCAGCCTTAACAAACATGATTTTATTTGTGTATATTTTAGGAGACTAGTAGACTGGATGGAGGACTCAGGCTCTAGAACAGGGCTTTCTTTCTCTATGGCTTCTGGGAAAAAGGACCTTTTGGTTTCAGCATCCACATCCTGATTCTTTGATGATCTCCATGAGCATTGGCTTCTGTGACTTCCCCCATTTCAATTTGCTTAACCTGCAGAAAAAAAAATACCTTAATATGCATTTTACACAATTTCTTCCTCACTAATATAAAAAAAAGACAGCCCATTCCCAAATGAGATTATATCACATTTTGGGAATTACAACATATATTGGGGGTGAGTGGGTGAGTGAGCATAATTCGATCACAACAAGGAGGAGTATATCTTTTTGGAAAAAATTCACATGTAGACTCTGAGTGAATTAACAATGGCCTTTTGCTAGAAATTGCTTTCCTTGGTATGTTGGTATTGAGATTACTTTTGAGCCTTTTAGTCCAGTATTTGATATCTTATTAACTTGGTCAGAAATGTAGCACATTCTGGAGCAATAAGATACACCTCAACAGAGACTGATGGCAATTTAGGCTACAGTCTGCGTGGTTGGCAGTTTGAAACCACTTACATCTGCAAGGGAGAAAGGCTGGGCTTTGTACTCCTGTAAAAAGTTACCGACTCAGAATCCCGTATTGGCTTACTGTGCGTTGGCCATGACTTGACGGCAGTGAGTTTGATTTGTTTTAAAAACAGACTAGAATCTCCCTGTGGGGAAACAGGATTAAAGCTAGTATACAGGGGAGCAAAGAGAGGCCAAAGCACCTGACACATTCAGAAGCTGTCATGGGAAAAAGGGAAAGGGGAACGTGGCTGAGCTCAGGAAATGATAGGTATAAGAGATAGTTACTTGTTTTTATTATGATACCTCCCCTAGAGATATCAAACATTATGCTTAAAAAGATTAAGAACAAGAGAAGTAAAAGAAACACGATGCTCCAATTGACCTTCCTCGCAACTTAATAGTCAGGTGCAAAACGACAGCGTCAAGTTGTTTGGTTTTTTTCCCCTGTCATCTATCTATTGGGCAATTATTTCCCTCCTTGTTGTGGAATAAGTTCTACATCTAGAATGAAATACTCTGTGGAGGGTGTATGAATAATAATGAGTAAATAAGTAGGGGGTCTGATCCTTAATCTCAACACTCAGAAATCTAGCAGAATGATAATGTGTATAGGAGAGTTAGAAATGCTGCATGCATGCATGTGTATGTGTCTAAAATCACACCCATCTAAAACATCACAATTCACACAATGTGGACCTTAGAAATTAAGGAGGATCATGAGGAAAATAAATTACAAATCTAAGATAACTAGGATTTCAGAGTTTTTGTTTTACCCAAAATATGTTGTGGTGGTTGTTAGCTGTCCTAGAGTTGGACCCCAACTCATGGGAAGGCCACGTGCAATGAGATGTAATGTTCCCCATTCTTGTGCCATCCCCTCAATCAGTTAACGGATTCGACCAATCAACATTACAGTGGGCACTAATTAAGTATCAACATAGTGTCTGGCTTATAATGAGCCCGCAGAAACCTCCTTTACATATTTTTATTGTCACGGAGTCTAAGTAATTTATTGCATTTAGGTTATCAAACACCCCCTGCCAAATGGCAAAGTTGGGAGTACATCTGCCTCCATTTTATAGAAGAGGAAATGAAAATCTGAAAAGGGATAAATACCTTGCCCTGCACTACACAACAGCTGAAGGACAATGCCTGTTGCTGAAGCTGGACCATCAGAAGAAGTCAGAGGCCAGGGTGCAAACACTGTGCTCTGTGTGGCACTCCTGGGATCCCTGTGCTCAGAAACAGACTCCAGCAGCCAAGATAGAAATCCAGGCCAAGTTTGGCAAGTGTCACAATAGAAGCCTGCAGAAGGTTTGTCAGAGAACCCACGAAGAAAGCAATTATATTCTGAGTGAGGTGAGAAAGTCTTTCCAGAAGGAGACATTGCAGTGGAGTCTGGAGGGCTGGAGAGTTCTTGGCAGCTGTAGGTGTGAGAGAGTAAAGATTACGAAGCCAGCAGCTTTCAAAAATACCAAGAGGGCACTTTCACACATCATTGGTGGAATCATCTGTCAAAACACAAATGGCTCATATCTTTTGTATCTATCCCTTCACTCTTAATTTCAAAAGGCATGGGAGAAACGTGCCAATGCTTATCTGAAATACTACAATGAAGTAGAAATAAGGTGAGAATTGTCTAAATAGTCAAAAGGAAAATAAACAAAGATGGATGGGTATCTGTGTAGATCCCTATGTGGCAAAAATGATCGATATATAAACAATGCACACAAATATGCTTTGTGGTTGCTGCCATCAAGTTGGCCCTGATTCATACTGATCTCACGGTTAACAGAAGGATGTGTTCCCTGGTCCCAGGTCTGAAAATCTTGGGTCTTCGATGTGTTTGAGCCCATTCCCGAGACTGTACTCTACGCATAGAAAAAAAAAATTACTCTGAAAACAATGTTAAGATGATCCTCTCCAGGGAGTGAAATGTGGATTGAGATCTAGGGCTAATTTTTAAGTTATCACAAAAATTTCAGGCAGAAAGAAAAGCAACAAGCTGGCAGTATAAATATTAAGTAAACGGGATGTTTAACAGTTCTGTTGGATTAAATCTTAGGAAATATAAAAATAGCCCCCATCCTGCGACTTCACCCCACCAAAAGGAGGCAATGGATGCCCCCATTATCCTTCTTTCAGTACAAATAATAGGTGACTTTAGGGATGAGATGATTAAAAGAAATGAAGTGACTCAAAACTGCGCAAGAGGTTGCCAAACTGAAGCATCATTTATTATTCAGTTGTCAAAGAAGTGTTATTGCTTCTGTGCCAAATCATACCCCTGAATGGTAAATTATAGTTGCAAGATATTTTGATCCTCACCACTTTGGGCATGGCACACCAGGACTTGATTCAGCAGAATTTTGAAATCATACCTTATTATCCATGCATAGTTCTATCTGTTTACGTTAATATGCCAATAAAATATTTTACCCTGTAGGAGTTATGGGATGAAAAAAATGATTGGGAACAATGGCAAGAGACATAATCTTTTTTGCCTCATGTTTTTTTTTTGGGGGGGTGGCATCACTGGCCTCTGGTGGTGAGAGTAGGAGGCCCAGCCTTTGCTCCTATGGAGCTGCTGCTGGATCTGACCCTCCATCCCAGTGGGCCACAGTCCCGCGCACAACCACTATGCCACTGGGGCTCAGCCCCCCCAGGGCTTTCTTTTTAATAATCCTTATAAAAGGAATCTTAATCTTCATGGAATTGTCCTCTTCTGCAAGGTTCAATCCAAACTATTGATTCTTTATGATATTTATGTCCACGTTTGGCTTCCAGACAGTGCCAAGACATTCCTCTCATCATGACCTCACTCAGGGCATAGCTGCCAGTCACTGATGCGGATTAGACCCCTCAGAGCTGAAGCAGTTTGGGAGATGAATTGCTTGCTCTGAGCAGCTACTAGTGTGTTTTGCTGAAAATAAAGTTCATTTTCCACTTTATGATATATCCATCCTCCACACTTGAGACCTTTCAAATTGGTTCCTCAAAGTCTTTATTAAAGTTAAACTGCATGCTGGCCCTAAATCTGTTTTCCCCTCACACAATTTATGTATCTTTTTATGCCTATAATGCAGACCTCTGGGCTGCATGATCATTTGGGGTTCCTTTGACTAGATAAAGACAGGTGAAGGAAATAGGATAATGGATCCTGATATAGGCTGCTTAATGACTGGCCACTTGTGAGGTACAGAGCTTCATCCCCTAAATCTGTCAGTGTTACCTTATATGACAAGAGAGAGTTGAAGTTATGATTGAGTTAGGATGTTAAGAGTAGCATGAATTATCAGGGTGGACTCTAAATGTAATAAGAAGCAGGTTATTTGACTACAGAAGTGGAAATAGAAGATGTGACAAAGGGAGAAGGGTTTGGGGTGGTGTGAGAAAGGGTCACAGGCCAAACAATGCAGGTAATTTCTAGAAATGGAGTAAGGTATTGACCATCTGAAGTTTCAAAACTTAACCTTCATCTGGTGAAAGTGATTTTGGAATTTTGCCTTCCAGAACTGTAAGAATAAATTTGCTTTACTTAATTTTTAAGCTGCCAGGTTTATAATAATTTGTGAGAGTGTCAAAAAGAAACTAATTTTGTGCAACTGCATTATAGCATTGCTCCTCTCTGCACTACTACTTTGCAAATTCATTGTGCTGAGAAATTGAAGATTTGGTTTTTATCAACTTAGGAGCCTTGAACATTTTTTTTTGCATCACTGCCCTGGTGGGAGTAGGCAGCCCAGCTTTGCTCCTGGAGCTCTGCTGCTGGATTTGAACTGTCAACCCTGTGGGCTGCAGTCCTGCACACAGCCACTATGCCACCATGGCTCAGTCCAGGAGCCTTGAACATTAAAACAAAAATTCTCCCACTGGCCCAATAAGCAATATCATCATAAGTAAAAAATAGATAGAAAATATTAAATATTTAATTTTAATGATCCTCACTCAAGGCCAGTGGAGGCAGCAATCAATAAATCAAATGTCATATTGAACTGGACAAATAGAGTGCACAAGACTTCTTTGAAATGTTAAAGAATAAAGATTTCATTTGGAGAGAACTAAAGTTCCCTTTATCAAGCCATGCCATTTTTAATCTCCTAAGAGCCCTGTGAATGCTAGACCACAAATAAGGAAGAACTAAGAAGTTGATGCCCGGGACTTGTGGCATTAGCAAAGACAAATGGAGTAGGACAAAGACTGACAGGATAATGAACACATCTCTCTGGGAAGAAATACAGGCAGAATGCTCTTTAGAAGTCAGGCTTGTGAGACTTTGTCTCACATATTTTTGAACATGCTCTCAGATACTGGATCCTTCATGAAGGACATCACGCTCGGTAGAAGATCGGTAGAAAAGAAGGCCCTCATTCCAGGTGATGGATTATCAAAGTGGCTGTGCCAATGGCTCGTGCTATTAGGGACAGAATGGCATCCAGCAACACAACATCAACAAGTCAGGAGCCTTGGTTGTCAGTATAGGAGCCCTTACTGCCAACGGATGAATGTAAGATTTGTGCTTGGAATCCATGCAGCAACTTCCCAGGAAAAAAGATTTCATGATCTACTCCCAGATTCCAAACCCAAACTCAAACCTCCTGGCATGAAGTCGTAGCAGCGTAGCAAGTAAACCATTAAGTTACTAAACGCAATGTCAGTAGTGTGAGCCCACCAGTCGCTCTGTGGGACAATATGGTTTCCTACTCCCAGAAAGACGGACCGGGCCAGAAACTCCAAAGGGCAGTTCTACCCTGTCTTAGGAATCTGAATTGACTGGATAGCAGTGAGGTTGTTTGTCAATTTGGGGTCCTGAATGGCTGCTCCTGAGCTTCTGGTTTTAAATCTTGTATTGAATGTGGGGTGAAAGTTTCCCAGAACATGTCAGTGTACCCTTCAACAGTTCACCCCCATGCCATTAATGGCAACGCTCACGATGGAACTGTACTCACCTGCTGCCTCTCTTGGCTTTCTGGTGGTGAGTTTTTTGTTTTGGTCTTTGTTTGCCACTGAGTCGAATCCAATTCACCAGGCTTGACACTATAAAACAGAGCGGAAATGTTCCGTTGAGTTTCAGAGGCTAAAAATCTGTATAAAAGCGAACAGTATCATCGTTCTCACAGCGATTCGCTCATGATAAACAGATTGTTAGTAGTCCAATGCTTAACCCACTGCACCACCAGGAATGCTCCCCATAAAGATTACAGTCTAGACACTATTATGGGACATTTCCACTCTCTCACATGTAACTCCTATGTGTTTCAACCCAATAATGGTATCCAATCACAATTTCAGCTACTATGGAGATCTCACTCCTCTTTCCCCCGTTATTTTCCTTTTTTTTCATTTTACGGAGGAAAAAGATGAGCATTGGAAAGCCACTGCAATATTCTCAAGGACATATTAATAATAGAGTCTCCACTGAATGCAGTGCTCTTTGGGACCACAGCTGTGGGTCTTTCTAATACAACATGCTCTTTGCGGAGTTCGAGCTGTTATTTCCCTCTTCTGTGGAGTGTCTAATTTCCTGCATGCAATGTCAACATCACAATGACGCTATTAATAATAAGACGTTGACTTAAAAGTGCCTGGAGATGACTCTCCCTGGAAACTTTTTTTCTGTTCTCCGCCCTATTGCTTCTGGAGGATGGAAATAGAAACACCTGAGAGCAGAATACCATGCTTAGAAGTTATTTGATAAATGAGGAGCTGGTACCAAGGGCTCAAGTAGAAAGCAAATGTTTGGAGAATGATGATGGCAACACATGTACACATGTGCTTGAGACAATGCATGTATGTAGGGATCATGATAAGAGTTGTATAAGCTCCCAATAAAATGATTTAAAAATTGTTTGATAATGTGACCTTGAAAGTCCCTGAGGAGAGCATGAGGGAGGAATCTCTGTGTCACATATTTGGTAATATGGATGGAGCACTTGCCTAAAACAAAATGGCCTTGATGTTATCTTTTTTGGCTGCAAGCTCTATTTTAGATGACATCATCCTTTCATTCCCCTCACCACCATGCCCATCCCCAGAAGATTGCTATGACTCTATTATTGGTGTTTAGGATGATGGTGATCATACCTAATATTCACAAAATTAGGACACTCATGTGTCCAGTGCTAAGTGTTCTTATGTGAGCACTTTATTTTGCTCCTCACAGTTTTCAAAATCCTCACAGCACTCCATGACTTAAGCACATTCAGTACCCATCAGGCTTCTTTAACACAGAGGTTCGGTAGCCTGTCCATGTCACAATAACAACTACTGGAAGAACCAATAATTGATCAAAGTTGAGCTCACGTTAAAGCTCTTGGGGTTATTTTTACTCCTCTGTTACCTTGAGAAAACCAGGCCTCCCCAAGTCTGACTCAGGGATGCTGTTGGTGGCTTGACTGCTCGGCAGAACTTCCACTACATCCCCCTAGATAGCCCAATTTCTGGGATAGTCAGGTCCTTCAATTTGTTCTTAACATTCTCTTTTCCTATTCCCCCTGGCCCCAAACTCATCCCTGTTTCCTCACAGCTGCTGTTTGAATGAATGCAGACTTCATTTCATGAAGTTAAGACATTAGCCTTAGTCCATCCCTTCTTGCACCCATGCATGAATTCTGCCCCCCAAACACTACAAAGTGCATGATTGGAAAGCAGGCCAGAGGTGTGTTTGGTAAGGTGTCAAATGACCAGTCTAGTGACTAATGATGCATCTTCTCTCTATTTTGTTAATAGTGCCTTAAAGACTACCAGTACATATTTCAGAATTTGACAATGTATTCCTCCCAGTCCACACACAAAAGGCTCAGAATCACTGGACTAAGCAGAATATGCTAAAAACAGTGGCTCCATGATGGATGCTTAAAGCTGCATGCTCTTCCTAGAAGCAGGTTGGCTTAAATCTCAGGGCTTCCCAGAAGCTTCGACAAAGACATGCAGAAGATCCCTAGCCAGGAGGTTTTTTGAGGAAAGTCAAGGTCAAGTCCCATTTTTTCCTGTTCATAAGGGTTCTTAAAGATCTTATTGCCTTCTTCACCACATAGCAACATTCCATATATCGTGCCTATTGAGGAGAGTGAGTGAAAGATGAGAAAGAAAAGGCTTCCCTTCCTTTTCTTTTGCTATCAACTCAGTATGGCATGAATAAAGGTGACATTAATAAAGATTGGGAGGGAAGTAATCCTGCCTCTTAGAGTCATAAAAAATGGAGATTCAAATGATAGGTAATGATAGGTAATAGATTCACATTGTAACATATGACATGATTGTGGATTATGTGATGTCTGGGCCATAGTGTTGGTGGTCCAAGAAGAGTCATGGGTTCAAGTTAATGGTAGCCTGGTCAAGCAGGGAAACTGGGTCCTTGCTCATGCAAGGACCCCATTCTGGGGCACAGGAGAAATGTCTTGCTGGAAACAATAATTCCTCCCTAAAAAAAAAACTTACCTAAAATTGTTTTGACTTAACAACCTCCCAAAACATGTAAGAAAGGCAGTACGAGATGAAGTTCAATGCATGAAACCTGTCTAGCCCAAATAAGTTTATTGTCCAAATGTACTTGAGGAATGTTAGACCAACTGTGTCTCTCCATTGTTCTTTTCTCACCCAAGCTACAGCACTTGTAAAACATTCACCAAAATACAGAGATGTTGCCATTCCTCCCCAGAAAGGAAGGGATCTTATTTGGCCTCCACATCTTAGCCAACAGTACTCATTTCAAAGCCTCAATTTATATATGACTTTTCCAAGATTCCCTTAAAGATTCTAGGCTATATTTCACTTTTTCATGAGTTTAAAAAGGGGGGAAAAAAGGTAGGGAAAAATAAAATACTCATATGGTCTTCCCACCTTTGCTTTATTTAAATTATTCCCTATTATTGTTAATAATGATGGAAAAGTGGCACTTGATGATTTTCATCTGAGGCTAAATTGTCAGAGTGCCCTCCCTCATGATCTCTGCAATAATCGAGTAAGAAAGACGTCTTAGTTCTTAGGCATGAACACCGGTGTTGACTTTCTCTTCTTTCATTACGATTCAGTTTTCCAAGTCTCTTCTAACATTTTTCATCCATTTTTAATTCCAGTAAATAGTGTTTTCATCATGTTAAAAATATTTCACAAATCCACCTTTCACCAACTCTGCCGTATTCCTCCAGTTTATGCTACTGTGGTCTTTCCATATCATGGCAAAGATGTTCTTCTGTGTTACCCAATCAGATTATTCTCCTCCCGAACACCTAAGTGTCCCTGCAACCTCCTGAATACCCTATCCAAGGTGTTACCACATCCTGAAGCAGGCTTGGTGAATGCTCAGCCTGTGGGCCCTCAAAATGGTTAATACCAGTTAGCATCCCACAGCTCTCCAAAGGAAAACACTTCCAGCCAAAACATTAGGGAAAAACTAATTCAGTGTTTGCCCATATATAAAACACCAAACAATAAATTCATGGCCATTGATTTGGGGCTGGCTCATAGTGATGCTATAGGACAGGGTACAAGTGCCCCATGAGGTTCCTAGAGTATAACTGCTTAGTAAAAGAACAAGCCATCTTTCTCCACCACAGCTGCTAGTGATTTAAAACTGCTGACCGTCGGGCCTGCAGCTCACCCCCATGTGTAGCCACGAAGTCTCTAGAACTCCTGACCACATAGAGCAGACCAAGTTGCAAGGGCATAACCTTGCTTGGCTGCCAACAAATGTTATAAATATTCAAATGGCCCTTGGCTGTAAGAGAGGCTTCCATCTTAGTCTATGGAGCCTGCAGGTCTGCCTAACTGAATGGGGACAGGGAAACTTTTGTCAACCTGAAAGCAAAATGGCCCCAAAGTAATTCAAAATCAAACCCGTCATCAATCTGGTAGCATTTGTCCAACTTCACTGAACACACAACATGGTGCTTGTTGCCAAAAGGTTATCATTAACTTTATTAAAAGTCCTGTTTAATTTGTAGACTTATCTGATATACTTCTGTGTCTGAGTCACAGAAAAAGATCAGAGTTGAAAATGGGTCATGAATGGCAAAAGTATAAATTTAAGACTAAAACATGGCCCCAGCTAATTCTCCAGCTTCATTTGTTAGCATTTCCCCCTCTTGCACCAGACTCCCGCAATTTTGGCCTTTCCTCATCCACAAGAGGTCCCAGCCTCCAGGCTCCCAGCTTGTTCCTGACTGCCTGGGGGGCCTTTTTCTGTTCAAACCCACAAGACTTTGATGCTGTAGATTTGCCTCCAGGTTTCTCACCCATACTTGTATAAAATGACCTCAGATGCCCAGGAGTCAGCAGCCTTTATTTTCAGTCACTTTTTTTTTTACATAAAATTCTGTTGTATCTTATTTATTATTGCTCGTTGCTCTATTAGCTAGAAATTTCAAGAGATCAGGAGTTTAGCTTTTATTATACTTGTTTATCATACATCTTTTATTCAGAGTAGAAGAAATTCACCAAGGATGCCTGCTTAACATAATTGGTCATTGTTAATTCATCTTTTCATTTAAAGTCTAAGGTTGTATTTTAAGGTGCCTACTTGATTTGATGCTCTTAAATGCAACAGTAATAATGTCCACCAGTCTACCAATGATGAAATATATGAAAAAACAAGGATTTATTTGTAATATATATACACCTATGCTTCTTTCTCTCTCTCTCTCTCTCTCTCTCTCTCTCTCTCTCTCACACACACACACACACACATACACACACACATTTTCCCCCAATGGAGAATATGGACTAATGACCAGATGCTTGCTTTTAAGGGCCAGCTTTGCTGATACTTCATAAGTGTGACTATGTGTGATTTATTAGCATCCTTTCTACTTTGTTTTCTTTGTCTGAGAAATGGGAGCTATTGATCATATGCATCAGATAGGGGTATTTTGAAAAGAAATGTAAACATCTTAGAACACTGAATGGCTCACAGTAAACACAAAAATGTTTACTCCTATTTTTATTTATATATAATTATATATGCTACCATGTCATTTGATCAATTTTACCTTGCCTGTTCTTCTTGCTAGTCCGTTGGCTTCCCCTGTGGTCCCTCCATCTTCTAGAATTGCTGACTTGCTTCTTGATAGATTTGCTTTATGTGATTCACAGTTGTAAGTTGCATGTCCTAATACAATCATTGGAATTGGACTTCTCAATCAATTGGAAATATTGACCAACTTTTTACTTGTGATAAACACTATCAAGCTCATCCAAGAAGTGTGAATGCCTATCTTTTTCTTTTTGAGTACTTAGATATTGGCTGGGAATACACATATCCTTACACATGCACTCAATAGAAGGGGTGAATTCACTGTCAATTTTTGCTGAATGACGTGTCATCCCCTTGGAGAAAAGACATAAAAGCAGAGTCACTTACACCAGGGGAAGACACCTTGTGAATGTATCTCTATAAGATAAGCGATGCCAGTAGATACCTGGAGTGAATAGAAAGCTTCTTTCCCTAAAGCTGACATAGGGAAAGCAGAGCTTTGCCCGTTTCCTGAATTTGGAATTCCAAGCTCCTACAAAAGAAAAGAGGAACACCACCATGGAGACAGTTCTGATGAATAACAACCCTTCATAGTGTTCCCTGGGCTGTCAATCTTCACTGCAGGAGATAGCCTCATCCTCCTTCAGCCTCCAGCAATGTGGAGCAGGGTAGAGGGAGTGGGGAGATCCTGGTTTATTTTTGCAAACATTCTTTTGCTGATGTTTTTTCTTTGCAGTCTTGGGAACTGAGTCAGAAAAACATTGAAGACGAAAATAGATGGTGCCCAGCTATCAGATAAAATAGCACCTGGGATCTTAATGGTTTGTCTCCCAAAAGCGCAGTCATTTAAGCGAACTGTCAGCTAAGTCTATATGGAAAAAATACCCTGTCATCCATCACCAAAGGATTGCAATTCATATAAGTTGAAGGAGGGATTAGTAATTGTGAGACTCATGTTTTTAGAAGACTTTGGATGTCAGCAGAAGCCCAAGATCCATTTGGGGTAACTACATAGGAACCTAACCTCCTGGAAACTCCCTCTAGCCACAGCAGAGGGACAAGAGGAAAGTGGTTACCGAACACAGATCACTGGAGAGACAGAAACAGAAGAAAATGGCACACATGTGACTCAAACAGTTAAAATTTTGCCAGTTGATACATGCTGGAACCAGATCCATTTTTCAACATTTTCTGTATTTTGTTTTGTTTGTTCATTTTAGGGTGTATCTCTGAGGTGTTATGTCATCAGAAGTCACCCTCTTGAAGGGGTGCTATATGTTGTATCTTTTAATCTAGGAAACTTAGGACTGAAGGACTTATAGGGACAGCAAATAGAATAAGGGTTTTAGGGGCTGGGGTGGTGGAGTGAAGTGGTGGTGTTAGTGGATAAAAGGGAGATGATGTCAAGGAGTTCAGGACGTAAAAGAATGTTTCATTGTGGTAGCAAGTGGACAATTCTGCTTGACGTGATTGAACTGTAGAATGATGTGCTACATGTATTAACGCTACATGTAGTAATATAGGAAAGAAAGAGATAAAGAAAAAGAAAGGGAAGGAGGGAGGAAGAAATAAAAAAAAGCATTGGTTAAGGAGAGAGCTTGGTGCTTACGACTGACACAAAAGTCTTCATTCTCTTGTGATGTCATCCCTCTGAATCTCTTCTCCTAAAGTCTTTATGCTTTTGTGTAAGTTGAAGTATTAGTGGCATTGTGGTTGCACATTAGGCTACTAGCTACAAGGTCAGCAGTTCAAAACTTCCAGCTGTTCCCTGGGAGAAAAAATAGGTTTTCCACTTCTGTGAAGAGTTAGTCTTGGGAATGCAGAGGGGCATTCTGTCCTACAGGTTCTGTTTGAGTCAGAATTGACTGAGTGGCAGTGGATTGTTGTATAAGCTACTTAGCACAACACTCCATCGATTTTGCAATGAGTGTCCACTTTTCCATGGAGCCAGGTATAGCCTCGCCTCTCCACACCCAGGTAGGATAACAGTGGATATAAAAATGACCTTCCCCCCCTCATTAAGGAAGACTTCCTGGGAGAACTGGACTTTGCCTCTTCCTGTTCTCATTCCAGGTATCACTTACCCCCTTTTCCAACAGAATCTCTTCTCTCAGATCAGGATCTATTAAATGTATTAGCCCTGAGCTTGTCTTCCCCAACCTGAGGCACCATGGGAAATTTCTCACTTCAACCTATCCCTTATATTTTTCTGGATTCTGCATGTTTGTTGAAGGTCTGAGCAAAATTTTCCATGCTATACTGAACTTTAGTTTCTGATTATTGGTCCCTCCTCAAAGCTATTACTTTTGTATCCATTTTATCTCATGTTGGAATGCATTTTATCATAATTCCCACACTGAACTTTCAGAATATCTTCTTTCAGGAATTCTAAAAAAAATGTATCCTATCTAAAGAATATGTCTTCTATGTCCTCTGCCTACTAACAATGATGGAGACTGAAAACAGATCAAAATAGGTCACATGTGTGTGTTTAGAAAGATAAAAAGTGTAGAAAGAAGAAAGATAAAGTTTTCAAAATTCTTTTCTCTCTCAGTGCTTACTGTCTAAACAGCACATTAATACTAGGGTAATTTTGCCAGATGGTAAAAATTTCTGTTTTGCAAATGCATCTGACAAAAGCTGTTCTATTCTATCTGATTTGTGCAGCCAGACATCAATTTTGTCTGGCAGGTAACTCTTTGACAAACAATTATTCAGCCTTTAAGACCAGGATTTCCCGTCCATGTGCCAATTACTGCCAATGAGTATGTGGACATATATGAAAGCCTTGCATGATGCCAATACGCATGGACATCTCACAGATGTCTACACAGTTATGCCCAGACAATAATTGTCAGATGGAGACTGACCCCGAAATCAGAGATGACTATGTCTATTTACTTTGAAGACTTTTCAAATAGTGTTCAGAATACTAAAGCAAATTAAAGGATAAAGTATACTCATCAACATAACTTTTATTAACAATCATAGCTCCTTATTAAGAATTATTTCATGCCAGGTGGGTTTGTATTGCTTGACGATGAAAACATGTCCTTGAAACTATGGCATTTTCATATTAAATGCACGCAGTGCAACTCCACCTTTTTTTAACTGAACTCTTTCAAATTATTCAAGACATAGATTCTGAAGCTCTCAGCTGTACTGCCTCACCTCTGGCTTTTGTAAAGGACCTATACAATTTAGTAATTACTTAAATGTGTCCTACCTTTGTGACTATCCATCATGCGGGGGTGCATGATGATTGATGAAAAGGAGCCAGGTAAATAGCACAGCATCCTGAGAGAGAGGTGAAACCATCAGAAGATCCTTAACTTTTCTCACAGTTGAGAGAAGTAAAAGAGCATGTACTTACTTTTTCTATTTTTTAAGATAAGTGTATAATTGATGACCTAAGTTGTGTTAGACACTGCCCTGAAGCCTTTGAATGCAGCATTGAATTCTTATTATAATCTTCATGCTCTATGAAAATATCTGAATAAGATGCTCTTAGATAATGTTGAGTGCTTGTTGGAAATAAGTATAACATGATAGAGGATGTATATAGATGTGTGTTGGACTGTGAACGGAATATACCTTCAAGCAAGCTTGTAAGGGATGATCTCTCCAAGTGGTTAACACTTGAACTAAGATGTGGAGGAACTAGTTTTGTAATGATCTAGCTACTTGGAACTCTAGATTAAAATCATTGGCCATATAAGCCTTAACGTTAAGCTGTCTTAAGAAGTAAAAGTATGTTTTATAGAGAACAGTAAAGAAGGGGGAGATGATAGCAAATGATATTGAGGAAGACGTTTTGGCTAACGTTTGAGATGATGGTATGGCGTGTAGAGTTGATTCCATGATGACTGGAAGTCCATGGAGATTTTAGGTGTAGTAATGGAATGATTGGAATTAAGTTTCAAAGATCATTCTCACTTATAAAGAAAAAGGAATTGTTATATGACAAGAAGGCCAGTGAGGCTTTATAGTTTATATATGCTATAGTTTTTATCTGTCCATAAGACACATAACATGGTATGAGCAAGGATATTTGTAGGTCTCAAACTCTCACTACTACTGATTCAATGCTGAAGATAGATTTGTTGCTTTTAGTGTGAAAAAGGATTGCAAATCAACTCGGTCTGGAGAAGAGGTATAGAGAAGAATCAAGGATCACCTCAGAAACTTGATTTAAATCCTCAGTAAGTATTGAAACTGTTAGACAGTTTTCTCTAGAGAAACAAAACCAGGACACTTGTAATTCTCTTCATATATTTACATAGATAGAAAGATATATAAAATAAGAAATAAACAGTTAACAAATGTATAAAGCAGTACAAATGGCTCAGTGCAACTTACTTGCGTGAGATAACTAGTAGGCTGGCAGTTCTTGGAGTCTTGAGGGCTGCCGAGCAGTTCGCTCTACAGCAATTCAGGCTATCTGGCCACAGGCAGCAAACAGCAAAGCAGGTCACTAACCGTCAGTCAGATGACAGGGTCCAACATCCCCAGCTCAAATATATATATTCCAGGAGCATGGCGAAGTAGGGCTTGAAGGAACCTCAACTCACAGCAACACTGTCCACCAATTAGGTGTCCCATGGGTAGTGTCACTTGGTGATCCAGGCACAGGACTAACAAGGCAGTTGGCTGCTCTGAAGATCCAAGAGCAAGTGGATAAGGGCAGGAGTTGCCAAACCATTCACATCCACATTGATATTGTTTTGTTTTATTTTGGTCTAGATCTTTGATGCCCAATACCTAATCCCATGAACACCTCACAATCACACAGGCAGGTGTGCTTCTTCCATGTGAGCTTTGTTGGTTATCAGCTAGAGGGCCACTTGCTTGAATGGAGACCCAAAGCCGATCAGTAGTCCATAGGACATTCCTTTACGGAGGGATCAGGAGTAGAGACGAGCAAGTCAGAGTGTGATACAGCATCAATGAAGCACACAGCTTTCCTCCAGATCTTTAATGTTCTCCCCCCCTCCACCTCCCCACTATCATGACCCCAATTCTACCTTACATTTCTATTCATTGAGAATTTAATGCTTCTCAAATTCTCTTTTTTCTCCAAACAAACCAAGCCTTTGTTTAAGAGTTATATGGTTTTTAGTAGGCACATAGGAAGACGAGGGTAAGCCTAGTGTCAAAAAACTCACCAATAGTGAGTTAATTTTTTTTAATTTCCCCCAGAAGAGAGATGTGATTTCTAAAGTAGAGATTTTTCTCCCCTCTATTATTTTAAGGACTTATCCATTAAATAGAATATAAATAATAGATAATATATCCATACATATATAATAAATAATTTAATAGTCATGACAAAAATATGAAAGTTCTTGATCATCCATTTTGCAAGCCTATTACTTTCTGGGCCCTGTGATTCTCATAGGATAGGGGCAGAGGGTGACATGAGGGAGGAAAAAAGAAGAATAGCTTTAAGCAATACAGAACTTAAATAACAAAATCAGCACACTGTCATAAAAAGTCATGCAACTCAGACTTCAGTTCAGACACCTGACAACAGAAATGATATATTTCATGAGAACAGAGAATGAGATAGAGTGACGATAGGAAGGACCAGGTAGTACTTAGGTAGCAGTTATAACTTCAGGTTCTGTGGGGCTTTCACTCAATCTCTTGGCAGAAATATTTCCTTGCTGGGAAATAGGAACCTTCATACAGGAAAGCTTAATATTCTTGTCCCAGAATGCAAAATTTCTGCTATGTTTGGTTGCTGGGGATGTGGAAGAGAGGGGCTCCCCACCATCATCTATTGAGGCCTTGGTTTATTGTCTGATAAGGTCCAGTTATAGATTCTATCATTGATCTAGTGCATATATAGAATCTTTTGTAAAATGGCCCACTCCATAGTGTGGTATCTGCAGTACCTTCATGTACCTTTACTAAATAATCTGTTTAAATTTTATCTGGATATGTGCTTTAAAGTAATGAAAATATATGGTAAGAGTAGTGAATCTTCTTGAGTCCATGACCACATCTCATTTGATTTGAGTTTCTTGGTTCAAAGCCTTATGAAATATGATCCCATGTGACTAAGTTAAGACATTTAAAAATCAGTTCCTTTGACACTGAGCCTGGAAAAGATAATGTAGGTGGGTGTTTGTAAACCTGTATCTGAAATTATTATAATTTTCATTAGGAAGAATTGCTCTTCTTTCAGTCAGGGTTGAGGAGTCCACTGGAATCAACTTGCCAAAAAGTGGCTGTTTGGTTGCTTTGAGGGATAGTCCAATAGTCAAAACTTATGTTCTGTCATGGCAGCTGGCAGGATAGATATGGATCCTAATGCAGGCGTAAGCAGTCTTGATGCAGACCTTATGCAGAACTTGCACCGGTGGAATCACAGCTGTTCAAAGCTCCTTTGCACAAGCCCACAGATGACTGATGTCCGAACTGGTTGATCTCCACAAAGAGAATTGTTATGTTCATCTGACTTAATGCTCCTTCAGGGGAAGCAGAGTTGGCAATGAAATAAAACATAAATACCTGCACACTTTGTGCCACGCCTTGGATCCATCTACACACCTCTTTTCTAGCTCTCCTTTTTTTTCTCCCATCTAGTGTTGCATCTTCTGGATCCCTGACTGCCAAGAGGGAGAGTCTATGCATTTTCTTATTGAAGTCTATCTTTTCCTTCTAACTTGATGAGCAGTGCAAAAATTCCAGAAAAAATGACCTTTTTGTGGACCCTCACTCCCATTGGACCTACGTTGTGAAGAGCAATATACCAGGATGACATAGTCTACTTGGGATGATTTCCAACATAAGTTATCTTCTGAATGTCAGAAATGGAGCTCTTTGAAAACTACTGTGAAACTTTCTTGATTTTATAATATATTATGATATGATAGATGACTGAAACAATCCACCCATTCTCTTTCTTCAAGATGTCTAAAATAGTTAACAAAGGACAACCAACTCTGCAATTCTTATGACTCTTTCCCTCAATTCATCCAAGTACTAGAACTATTGCCTGAGCTGTGGCTTGCCCTTTTGCCTTTTTTGCCAGTCTACTGAAGATGAGTCTTAGCAACAGTGATGTTTCCACACATCAGTACTTATCACCACTCAGCTAGCCACAGCAACAGTGTTTTTGTTGCCATCTCTCTGAATTCTATTCCAATGCTGTGCTTTCTAAGGCGACAGCTCCTGTCTTAGTTGGGTTGCTATAATACAGGGTATTTTGTGTGGATATTTTAGTTAGAAAAGTGAGCATGGAAATCAAGAGTGAAGAGACAACAAGGAATAAAAAGCAGTTAGATTTTTATTATCATGGTCTGTCGGAAAAAGGAACTAAATTCTATAGGAATTAAGGATGTATAAATATTTCCCAGAATTTCCAGGCTTTGGCATTCATTCTTTCATTGACTCTTGTCCCCCATCATTTGAAGGTTGCCCTAGAGGTTTTAGTAGCTCTGCATTTGGGGGCTCTTCCTACAAGTGGACCGAGCAGTTTCCACAAGCCTTTAGAGCAGAAATGTAGAAACGTGCATAATGAGTCATTGAATGAGGCCACCATCAAATCACACAAAACTGTCCACTACCTTATTGCTAAAATCACATGTAGGTGAGATGGAAGCAATGCCAGGCACCTCAAACACATAATACAGTTTTTTATTTCTAGTCATCCCAAACAACTAACCAACAATAACAACCAAGGAAACAAGTGAAAAACAGGAGCAACAATGTTTTGGAACAATGAGTCATGAATATCCTGCAGAGCTTAATATCTGATAGGGATAAGATTTTCATCGCAATCTTGAATCTCCAACCTTGGAAAACATAATTTAAAAAATGATGACTCACATAAGAAATTCGCTAACAAGCACATGCAATGATGTTTATTGTTTGATTAGATCCTGATGTAGGCAGTCAGGAGATTTTGCCACTTAAAGAGCCCCAGTAAAGCAATACTCACGAGTAGAGAGAACAGTATTCAGTATGAAAGAAACAATAGAGAAAATGCTATAGCATATGACACACTCCCTTTACCAAGTTGAACAATCAAAGAGGGACTTAAGGAATAAGAATCTTTTGTTTTGGATTTTGAATGAAAAGAAAATGAAATGATTAAAGGAACTTTCAGATTTGAGATGAACACTAATGGAAGGAACAGCACAAGTGAAGGGGGAAGTGTCAGGGTCTGTGATCAGTGAGCACCAAGAGTTCTACCCGGATTGGCCCCAACATAAATTCATTCTTTTGTGCAAAATGAGTGATTGTCGTAATTTGAAGGAAAGAATATTTCATGAGTTTTCTTCAATTCTCCTGAAGTCACCTTCGGATCCATGGTGGAATTATCATCCCTTAAGTATGAAGTGGCCAAAGAGTCAGGCGTCCTCATGAAGCAGTAGGAGTTTGAAATGCTACGGTCAGCAGTTTGAAACCATCAGCCATTCCTAAAGTGAAAGAGGAGGCATTCTTGCTCTATAAATATTTATAGGCTCAGAAATCCACAGGGACTGTTCTTCTCTGTCCAATAAGACAACAATGACTCAGGGGACTCAATAGCAGTGAATTTAGCTTTGTCCAAACATTCGTTTCTGAAGCGACGTGGTATGGGAGCTAAACTCAGAGGTTTGAGCCGTATTACCATTAGAGAGTGGCTACACTTTGAACTGCGTATTTACAAGGAGACAATAGACCATAATCTCCAGTAATGTCAAGGTCTTGCCAAGGAGAATGCAGACACAGAAAGAGCAGCAAGACAGAACTGTGATTTTCTGTAATTATTCACTTTGGAAACTTGAGAGCTTTTTTTCTTTCTTTTTCTTCTCCCTCTCAAAGCAGAACAGAACTGCTCTCTTTAATTTATTTTTTATTCCCCAAGGATCGGATGGAGGTTTCAACTTTAAAGTGCAGGTGGGCTTTCAAGTTATAGCACGACGTGTCTTCCTGTTATCAACAACCAAATTTCTTTCATCAGCATGGCATGTTCAAAGGGAAGAAAAGCTTCAAATAAGTATGCTTTCAAAGGGACTAAAGATCCTGATCATCTATAGAGCCAGTCATACCTGTGAGCTCTCTCAGTTTCAGTTAGTCTGTAAACAGGTGTATCTGAGGAGGGGTCATTTCTTAAAGGGCAAGAGTGCTGTCCTTTTTGACCCAGATGCTTTGTAGCTTCTGTGTTGCTCATCAGAACAGGAGCCCCTGAACCTTTATTATTAGTACTATCTTTATTTGTGTTGGCGGGGGGAAGGCAAAGAGACAGCACAGAGGAGACACAGAGCTTTTCCTTCCAAATGGAATTGCCATCATCGAACTCATTTTTGGATTGGGACCAGTGACTAGTTAAACTATTCTCCTAATATACAGAGTAGACCACATGGCATCTGACATTGGCCTCTGTCCCAGAACCAAGCGCAGGTCCAGCATGCAGCCAATTGGGTCCTGGCCCAGTGGAGAACAAAGTCTTCCCATTAGTAGTTTTCTATTGCTTATGTTTCTATCTAAAAGAGGAAAAAGAGAGAAGAGCACATTTAAGGGGTGGCCTAGTTCACAGGGCTATTTGGATTTTATAGTCAGTCCCATTTAATTCTCCATCTCTTCCTTGTTATCTTGTAACAATACTGTCTTGGGACATCAAGGAAGACTATGAGAACTTCCTTTTAGTATTTCCAGGAGTGAGTGTGATAGAATTATAAGACTTGTGCATTTCTGTCATGGCAGATTGTTGTAATTATTGCCTTTAGGTGGATTCCAACACATGGTGACTCCATGTGTGTAGAGGAGAATTGCTCTTCCAGTAGTCAACATTGTGACTTTTCAGAAGCAGAGTGCCAGGACTACCACCGAGGTGACTAGGGGTGGGTTTCAATTGCCAGCTGACCAGTGGTTGAGAGCTCAATGGCTTGTGCTGCCCAGGAACTCCTAACAAAACATACCCATGCCATTTCTCCCTTTAGAATATTTCTGTTAAGGGATTGAGGTGGAAGGGAGGCTCAAGCATAAAGTAACTTACATGTGTTCCAGAACTCAGGGGAGCCTGGATTTAAGGGAATCTGACCCTCAAAATAGGAAAGTGAAATAATCTAAGCATCTGTGTTTACTAAGTTTAATTTAAAGCATAGATTCTTCAAATGTCTCATAGGGATTCTTTATTACTTTAATAACTATTCAATTATACTTATCATCACCTGTTCTGTGCGATAACATGTGTATCTCACAGATGATAAAAAGTCTATTTTATGCATAACATACATAATTGTAATTGATTTTATATTGGCTTGTGTTTGCAGGCTGCATGTCTAGTTTTTCTTTAGATTATAAGTTCTGAAACTTATTTGGCCTTTTAAGAAAATAGAAATTAATCCCCCCCCCAAAAAAAAACCCAACAACAACAACAACAAAAAGAAAATAGATATTACTCAGAACCTCCCTGGAAATTAAAAACTTTACAAACTAAAAACTTTTCAGCTTTTTTGCATTGTTCCAATGGCCCTCCAGAGATGATCTCACCCATTTGGGAAACTACTCCAACCCACCAGCTACACCAAGGGAGAAAGGTGCCCAGGCCTGCTTCCAGGAAGATTCATGGTCTTGAAAACCTCACTGGGGGGCTACACCATGGAACTAAGGAGCCTTGATGGCCTCCTGGCTGATGATCAAGCTGGGTTGCTAACTGCAAGGTCAGCCATGTGAAACTCCCCATCACGTCTCAGGGGAAAGATGAGCCTCCCTACTCCAGAGAAGACTCCAAGCCTCCGAAATGCACAGGGGGAATTGTGCTCTGTTCTACTTGGTCCTTATGAAGCAGGATCAGCCTGCGGCCGAGATGAGTGGGGATCCATTCAGCAGCAGCGGGTTGAATGTGTCACATAAGTTGCACAGGTGAAATGCTGAGCTGTTAACCAAAAAGTTTGCTGCGTGAAAGCACCCAGCAGCTCTGTTGAAGAAAAAGCTGGAGAACTGCAGTTACAAGGACTGTAGGCAAGACAACACTGCGGGGAAATTCGACCCTGTCATCAGGAGTGGCTGTGATTTGAAATCAACTCAACAGTGCTTAACAATACTAATGTCCCCACCTCGATATTTCTTTTACTCTGACCCACTAGTCTAATGCCTGATTGTAAGAATAATAGCAACAAGAGTAGTTAATGTCACGTTTAGTCAATACTTTCTGCATGCACTATTATTTCATGTGAGGATCACAACAAATTAGTACAGTGAATCAGAGGGCCCAATGTCACAGCGGTGATATTTGCCGTTCTTTGTTGCATAGTCTAACTAACAAGCCCTAAGGTTGCATTTTCTCCCAGGGAGGACTTATGCCAAGGGTTTACGTGAAGGTCGTTTATTTGACGCATGATCCAAGAAGCACTTGTAGGAGAACTAAGGGATGAGACCATAGATACGGAAAGGGAGGACACCATGGAGCGATGGCATTAATGGGGTGGTTATTACACTGGTGACTATGGGCTCACCCTTTTGGGGTCATCTTGTTGGATGAACAGCATTGTACTGCACCATTAACAAGGGAACTATGTCATCGGCTCTTGTTTGTTGAGGGATGCTCCCCGGTTGAGGGTGCCCACTCCCCGGCATGATCAGTCCACTCTGTGGACTCAAAGGAAGCTCCCAATAAAGTCACCCATGCTTGATTCTCACATGCTGCTGGTGGAAGGAGCAGTGCCAAGGAGCCATGCTTAGGATAGGCATGTCATCTGCTGTTTCTATAGCAACACATCTTTGTTCAGAGAGAGAATGGATAGAGATGAGCTACCATCATCAGTTTTAGTCCTTTCTATGAACAGTGTTTAAAAAATGGTTAAGTTCCTATAGGGACTCTTCCATTACTCATAGGTAGTCATACGAGTTATACCAATTTCACAGAACCCAATTTGGTTATGAGGAGAGAACGTTTATAGAGTAACATGTTAAAGCTGTTCAATTACTTCTTGGGCATGTTCTCTCACCAAAGTTAGTGGATCCAACCTTCCCTGGTACCTGTTAAGGAGAGAGAGAGAGAGAGAGAGAGAGAGAGAGAGAGAGAGAGAGAGAGAGAGAGAGAAGGGGATGGGGGATCTTGTTTCCTATACTGCTCCATTGCTTTTCTTAATTGATCTGTTTGAGTGTGCGGGCCAGCAGTGGATGTATCTTTTTAAGAGCAGCAAAATTTAAAAATCAACTTCTCTTTCATTTTCCTGCAGCTTTCAATGTGGGGGAGTTTATAGTTGGTGGGATGGCGGTAGTAACAATACATGGGGAGGGTGTATGTGTGTTTAGGAAAAGGAAACAAATTACTAGCTTCCTGTATTGGAGTCTTTAATAATACGCTAATCTAGGGCTGATTTATTATGGATTCTGAATAAACGTTGTCTGCTGTTTAAAATTTCCCATGGCTTACTGTCAAATATATTAAAATGGATTTGGAAAGTCTGTAAGCCTTCTAATCATGGATAAAATATATTCTTTTACAGGACTCTAAATTTGTGGTAATTATGTGCCATTTAGTTAATCTCCCTGCATTATTTACCAAGCATATTTTGTAGTCAAATACTTGAAGAGTTGACAGGGTAATGTTAAACACTAACTATGAGTAGAAATGAGAGAGTTAGGTTAGGAAAAAAATGTCTGAATATAAAAATGATTAGATTTCATGATAGTTATTTATGGTTTATTCTAATCAGTGAGTGAGATAGTTACCTATTTTCCATTAAACACCCAGGTCTAGATCATATATATATGTGTATATATATATATATGTTATATATATAATGAGTATACACACACATACACCGTCTTACTAATACAATGGCTCTGCAAATGAAAGTAAAGTTCTTTGGTTTTCTGTATTAAAATTCAATGGTAATGACCATGGCACATATATTGGCAACCAGCTGAGATTTCTGAGGCAAATGCAGCTGCCTGGATGTTCTGAAGTCCCAGAGTAATTGGGGACAACAAAGAACTTTTCAGAATCTGTATAGAATTAGAAAATATTTATGCTCCCAAATAGTAATTGACAGTGATCAAGAATGAAGTCATATTTTGCATTTGGTTACCTAAATACTTCAGACCCTCATTCTTTAGACACTGTCACTAAAATTTTACTGGTATTTACCAACAATCCTTCTGGTGAACACTATGATGGAATCATTCAGAATAGCCTGTGGTTTCCCAGTAACCCCAAGGAAGGGACATTTAGACTGCCATTTTCTCACAGACGTGGAAGACACCTTGGTGGCACTGTCCAGGAAATAGCATACTACTCATCACAAGGTCAATGATCCAAAACTATAAGCCACTCCAAAAGGAAAAAGTTGAGATGATATGCTTTCATAAAGATTTACAGACTTTCTATATTGGGTTCCTGTGAGTTAGAATTGAATAGATCGCAACACATTGTGGTGGAGCCTAGAAGATTCAACTGGAAAGGGGAAGATATCTGAACTTGTGGCATGAACAAGCCACTTGTTTGTGCTCTAAAGGTTGAATGTAAATCATTGTTAAACAACACTAGCACCAGACTCTAAGGAGAAAATGTTCTTATTTCAAAAGGAATATGTCACAGCAAAATAATACATAGAAAGTCACTTGTTATGGATTGAATTATATCCCTGCAGATAACATATTGAAGTCTTACACTCTCGACATGTGAATGTAACCTTTTGGGGGGAAATAGAAGCTGTCTTTATAGATATCATCAGACAATAGCATTATGTTTGACTAAAATGGGTACTTATCCTGAATCCTTCTAAGTGGTGTCTTCTAAGATAATGAAAGTCATGGGAATACAAGGGACCTTCAAAAAGTTTATGGTGAAATTCCATTCTCTTTCCTTCAATTTTCTATAAACTTCGTATAGCCCATTCATAGCATCATGCTTGACCCTTTTGCAAACCAAGGAACACCAAGAAACAACCAAACTACACCAAATATGTTATCCTTGGAGTTAGTGCTGAATAAGACAACCCTATGTGCTAGCAAGAACAACTTGCCTCTACAGGATTTTCAGATTGTGACCTTTATAGACAAATCACCAAGTCTTTCTTCCAAGGTCCCTCTGGATGGGTTTACACTGCCAAACTTTAGAATAGTAGATAATCATTGGGCAACAAAAACTAAGAGACCATAAAGTTCTCCCCTAGAGTGGAAAGAGAAAAAGATAGCCCCATCAATGTTTTTTAATATGGATTTTCAATCTTCTTGAATTATGAAGGAAAAAAAATCTATATTCTTTAAAGTCAATCATTTATAATTTTCTATCATGGCATTCCTATGACAGGTGGGAGGGGGAGAGAACACTGCCATTAAGTAAATTCTGACTCATCGTGATCCTTTAGGACAGAGTAGAACAGAAATTTGGGGGGTTTCTCAGACTTCAAATCTTTATGGGAGTAGACTGCCTCATCAGTCCCTCAAGGAGCTGCTGGTGGGGTTGAACTCACAGACTTTGTAGTTAGCCGCTCAAAGCATTATATCTATATTCAAGCAGAATCTCAGCTGCTGGATAGTCTCTGGTATTTTATATTTTGCAAGGCAAATAATAACCCAAGACCTGGGAAAGAAAATAGCACGCTTTCCATTTTCTGCATTTTTAAGCTCATAAGCTGAGAAGATTAATGAGTATTAGCAAATGTGTCACTCCCAGTGGGACTTCTCTCTATGCCCAATGACAGCTTCATTTGCTGACATATGTGTCCTATACCCCACGCAATGACTTGGAAAAAACTTGACAGACGCTTCATAGACATTTTCTATCTCTCTCAGGCAGTTTAGAGGAGTCCCTAGCTGGTACAAATGGCTAAGGTTAAGCTTAGCTGCTATCTGATAGGTTCCAAGTTCAAGTGCACTCAGAGATGCCTCAAGACTTGGTAACCTACTTTTGAAAAATCAGCCACTGGACACCCTATGCACACAGGTTTTCTCCGACCCATGTAGGGACTCAGAATTTTGAACTAGTTCATTATAGTTGCAACCACTACTGAGAATTTAAGTTTCCATTCCAGATATCCAGAATCCATATCATTACATCTATATTCGGTAAGATTCGTCTAGGGAGCTTGTTAAAATGTAGATCCTGATTCTTTGGATCTTGTCTGCAAATGCAAATCCTGAGCAGGGTGTCAAGCCAGAATGAACCAGTTTGTCACCCTGGTTGGCCTTAATGGAATGTCGGCTGACTTCAAGGCAGGTTCAACGTGAGGCTTCCCCTGAAGTGGGTTCTCAATATTTCTCAGTAGCTTTGTCTTTATTTTGAAATTAGGTTAACAATTTTGGGATTTGTGAGTCACTTTGGAGACTCTTCTTTGTTGTAGCTGTGTGAGGTTTCTGCATGATTTAACTTGTTATACAGGGTGGAATTTTTAAAAATCATTTCATCAGGGGAGCATACAGCTCTTATCACAGTCCATCCATCCATCCGTCCATCCATGGTATCAAGCACATTTGTCCATATGTTACCATCATCAGTTTCCTTCATGAAACCATGGTAATTTATAAGTTATTATTTTTTCATGTATTGCACTAACTGATGTCTTTCTTCACCCACTTTTCTGCTGTCCAACCCCCCTGGGAGGGGGGTTTATGTAGATCCTTGTGATCAGTTCCCCCATTGTACCCCTACCTTCTCCTTTCCCTCCAGGTATCGCTACTCTCATTATTGGTCCTGAGGGGGTTTATCTGCACTGGATTCCCTGTGTTTCCAGTTTTAACCTCTAACTGTGTACATGATCCGCTCTAGCCATATATGTAAGGTAGAATAGGGGTCATGATAGTGATGGGCATGAAGCATTAAAGCATCCTGTCTGGCGAATCTCTTCCTTGTGAGCCTTATGTAAGGGGATGTTCAATTATCTACACATGGGCTTTGAATCTCCACTCCACACTTCCCCTCATTCACTTTGATATTTGTTTTTTTGGTCTGGGCCTTGATCCTGATAGCTGACACCATTACCACCTCACGATCACACAGGCTGTTGTGCTTCTTCCATATTGGGCTTTGTTGCTTCCCTGCTAGATGGCATTTTGTTCTCTTGAAGCCTTTAAAACCCCACATATTTTATCTTTTGATATCCAGGCACTATCAGCTTTCTTTACTACATTTTCTGTGTACCCATTTTGTCTTCAGTGTTCATGTTGGGAATGTGAGCATCACAGAGTACCAGGTTATTAGAACAGTGTTCTTGCACCAAGAAAGTACTTACATAAATATATGTGCATAGATCTATTTCCCTATCTATCTATCTATTTACATAAGTACATGACTGAATTTAAACCTCCAAATGCCCTTTGTCTCCTAGTTCTTTCCTTTATTTCTTTTTACTTTCCTCTTGTCTCACTATTATGTTCTGCTTCATTCAGGTTTCAGTAATTCCTCTGTTACATTGCCCTTGATCAAGCCCCTACCAGGCCTTCTACACCCTCCTGGTCATCAGTTTTTTGATCACTTGTCATTCCCCTGTCCCTGGGTTTGTTAACACCTACTTCCTTTCCCCATTGCTCCCTCTCCCATGTCCCCCCAGAACCATCAATCACATTTTTTCTCCTCCATACTTTTGCTCCTGACTATCTTATCTGAATAGGCACACAGACAACAATAAGCACAAAAACAAGACTGAGCAAAACAAAACAACAAAAGAAAAATAATTAAAAACTCCAAACAACACAGAAAAACCAATGACAAAAAAAAAAGCAAAGCCTACAAATAGTTCCAGATCTGTTTGCTGACATTTAGGGGTGTTTTCCCGTTGAGTCTGATGGGTGGCCATGCCCTGATCCCAACGTCTCTTTTTGGTATTTCTTGGAGACTTCATTGCTTTGCTCCCCTTTCTGCTCTGTTACACACCCTTAGTATTTCACCCCAGTGTCTTATTTTGTCTTTCTTTTCCCCCTCACTTTTAGTTGGCTACCATATGTATCCATGGCTTGGGTCTGGCTCCTCTTTTTATCTAAAGAATGACCACATGGTTAGTTGTGGTGGACTATACATTCTTAAGGAACATAGTCTTGCTCGCTTTGCATTTCCCAGGTATTCAATTCAAAGGTTTCCTATGGCTTATGATATGCAATCTATTTCACCACTCTCACCTCCTAGACTGTAAATGAATGACAAAAGTTCAGAACATTACACAACCGATAGCTGTCATTTGAAATTTTATGAAGATGCTTCCTGTGGCTAGTGAAGAATCCAAATGTAAACAGATCAATTTTCTACATAAGTGGAAAATGTAAACCCAAACACAACTTTATACAAGCTAAACCAAACCAAATTCACTGTCATTTAATCTCTTCTGATTCATAGAAACACTGTAGAGGATTTCTGAGGCTGTAATGGAGCGGATATTTAAGGGAGCAGAGAGTCTTCTCTTCTTCCTGCAATATTAAGTATAAAAGACTTAAAAGAGCTTGTGGGAAGAGAGCCTGTAAAGATAACGGAATTTCCCCACAAACTTTTTGAAGACACTAGTAATTAGATACTCAATAGAGAAATCTCATTGTGATTCCCTATCTTAATGATAAAGTGAAGGAAAATTATATCGATTTTTAAAAGGAAAGTTAAGAAGCACAAATATCATTTTGGATTTAAAGGCATCCTGTGTTTATACTTGCCCAAATTCACTTCACTTTTTTGTAGGATAATATCTTAAAATATGCAGGAAAATGGAAATTCGCCTTATTCTATAGCTAGCAAAACTAAAAAGGATAGCAATAGCCTTCTAAGTATATTCAAAATCTTGAGTGACATCTAAACTCTTTCACAGATCCAATGACAGCATCTTGCAAAGGAAGTACTTAGTGAATCTAGAAGTGTATTTTTCATGGTATAAACAGTCTTGAATTATAATATGCATTTCTTGTATCTATTTCTAAATTGAATGTGCATGTATGTCATAAAGTGACATAGGATTTGATACTTAGATCAGTGAACCCAATGTTGGTTTTAGTGTACAGTAAATAAGATAGAGCACTGACGATGCCTTGTAAATATAAGCTTGGAAACACTGAGTTTCCACTCTACTCTGTCCCATGGGTCATTCTGAGCCAGAATCTAATGGACAGTAGTGGTTTATAGTCTATAGTATATGAAAAATTTTAAAGAATATTTCCAGGTACACTAATAATAATGCATTAAAGCAATGACAATATTTTGATATGCATGATACAATAGAACCTGTTTGTTTCTGCAAGCCATTTTAGGTACCTCAAATGTTTCATATAATAGACTTTGCTCAAAACTGCTGTTTTTTGCAAGTCATATGTTTATAATCTGAGAACTGCCTATAGCTTTTTTATACAGTACGAACACTGAGAGGAACTATTCAAGGGAGTCTATAACAACATAGAAGCCAGACTTATAAACAATTATAGTGTGTACTAGCTTGTTAAGAAGCCTGGTCCTACATCACTGGTGGTGGTGCAGGTTAAACACTGGGCAGAAGTTCAGACTCTCTGCTCCTGTAAAGATTTACAGTCTTGTAAAATTTGGCAAAGGAGGGAGTCAGGGAAAAAGTTAAAAAAGTCTCAGCAAAATAGGTTGATACTGTGAATGCAACCATGGGCTCAAACTTACAGTATCTAGGAAGGTGGCACAGGACTGGTCAGCGGTTTAATCTGTTGTGCATTTGGTCACTGTGAACCAGAGCCAATTTAATGAGACTGAACAACAACAATAAACCCTCAGAAGCAGTTCTCCTCTGTCTTAGAAATGTCTCTGAGTTGGAATGGACTCAAGAGCCATGGGCTTGATCTGGGGGTTTTCCTCTCCTGCACAGATGATGTGAGGTACACTGGTGGCACACTGGTAAATGCAGGGCTGGTAACTGAGATTTTGAACCCACTCAAGCACTCTAGGATAGAAAGTTCTAAAAATCTTCTTCCATAAAGATTACAGGACCAATGGGACTGTTTTAGTGTACTACATACAGTTGCTAAGTGTGGGAATTGCTTCGCTGGGCATATAACAAAAAAGAGACATATTCTGTACAAAACAGAATAGGTCTAGGAGGGTGTAAGAATTGTGGGTACATATGTAAAATTGTGTGTTGTCTATGATTTTTGCAAACTAGTTTGCTAACTTTCATTTGAGTAAATATTAAAATTGATTGAATTCATTGCTCTTTTATATTTTCTTGCATATAATATTATGGATGAAATTGTGTCCTTCACAAATACATGCTGTAAATCCTAACCACTGTGCCAGTGGTTATAATCCCGCACATAAAAGATGGTCTTTCTTATGTCACTGAGGCAGTATCCTATCATTGTGTCCTATCAAGGCTATGTCTTGAGTTCCTCCTCTGCTCCCTCCGTGGTTATTCATTGAGATGATAACTGCAGTGTTCCTGCTCCTCAGGAGAGACACAGGATTTCTATCCCTGGGCTGGGTAGGCCGAGTTGACTAGAGAAACAAAACCAACGACATCCATATATGTAAAAGGAAGAATTTTATATCAAGAAAACATCCCAGTCCAGGCTGACTCAAGTTCATAAGTCTGATACCAGTCCTCAAATCCCTCTTCAGAGTCATGTACCCACATATAATGATGCTGAATGCTGGAAGATCAGGCAGTAGGTACAGAGTCATGAGGATCCAAACCTGGTGGAAACATGACAGGGCCTCGGATCTCTGAGGTGACCAGAAGCAGAAAAGTAAATGGGGGGCGGGAAGAGAGGTAAGGGTTCCTCTCTCTCCCAAGGTCCTCCTGATAAGGCGACACCCCCAAAGAAGCACCATCAGGCTTAGGTCCTGATTGAGTGCTCTGACTCTACCCTAGCAGGGAGTGTCCAGTTGGCATAAAATCTTTAACAACCACATCCAATAAAGTGTTACCATCTCAGAAACTCTCAGGAGCAGTTCTACTATGAGTTGGCATTGACTTCACAGAGAGTTCTTATGTCTTGTGTCAATCTCTAACACAATACAAAGGGACAGGGTCGGCAAGAAGTGATGGGGTGGGGTGAGGGGGGGCATAGATACCAAGTCATACAAATGTCACCAAGGCATCAGGAATCAGGAGGAGGTCGTAATCCTTTTCCAGAACCCACAGAGAAAGTGTTCACCTGTTTCTTAAAGGCGCCTACTTGCCTGTAGTGGTTCTGTCATGGCCGTTCCACGTCATACCTGTCAGAGCTGACACACATGTAGCAATTTCCTTAATGGATCCCAATGATTTCAAAAAGGGAGATCATAATTTCTTCTCATGTTTACTATATGGCTTTTAAAAACATTCATAGCTTTTTTAAATGCTCACTGTGGGTATAGTAGACATGTTAAGGTTAAGTCTTCTCTGTGCTCACAAGAGATCATGTAGATTGAAAAGCAAAATGGTCTAATATATTTCCTGAAAAAGAGGGAAGATCCTACATCTCAAGTGACCTGCAGGGTTAATAAAATGGAGATTATGATAAATAACATAGAAAATCTCTATTCCAAAATGTAAAAATAACCCAAATGACATTTTCCTCCTAATCAAAATTTAATACAGCCACTAATGCTAGGGGAAATAATAATAATAATCATAATAATAATCATAATAATAATAATGTTAAACAGGGAGAGAATGCATGCAATTTCAAAATTTAGAACCTGAAAACTAGATCATTTATATCAACCATATAAGACAGAGCTAAATCATTGGAAAAATAGAAATACTGTCACTAACACAAAAAAGATACATGACATGTTCATATTAACAAATCAGAATATAACTAAAAATAAAAACCGGTAGCATATAGAAGAAAATGTTAATATCAATAATATGATTAGTATAAACAACAAAGATAATTAATTTGAGGAGAAAAATAGCTAAACTAATAAAGTTTAATTTTGCATCTTTTAAAAAAACCTAAGCAGTATATAAAATAGATTATTTGTGTTACACATAGAAAGTACATATGCAGAAGGAAGAATGGGGATTAGGACATAACCATGAGTAAGGGAAAAGAGTCCCTAAAGATGTACAGTCTTGGAAGCTCCTGGAGTGGTTCTTTTCGGTCCTACCTGGTCTCTGTGATTTGGGATCTCCTCGCAGCCCACGACTGGAAAGGAAACGTCTCCTCTCAAAGAGAGGTTAGTCAACTAACTGACTCAAGTCTGTGCAAATAGATTGGAATTCTCTGTGAAATATTGCTTTGCTCCTCAAATATAAATCACTAAATCTTCTCAGGGATGGGAATAAAATTTTAAAAATTTAGATAAAGCACAAGTAGAAGATTATTCCAATATGAACCTCAAAAGAGTATCTGGTCGATGATTTTATAGGCAAACTCTCCTGCAACTTTAAAAAGGATAAATGCCACTTAAACTCATTTAAACATAAATGAGAAGAAACATTTAAAAAAGAAAAGAAAGCACTAGATACATAATACCATTACTAGCAATTGATAAAAATGTATACAATACAGAAATACACAAAACCTCTGTATTACTGTGGTAGGAAACCTTGCAAATGAGATCTAGTGAGATACAAAAATAATAATAGTTGACATATGTATTTTAAGATAAGCCTATATGATCTTTTTCAAAATTTATTAATGTATTTCACCATAATATTTCCAAAAAAACAAGGAAGACATCTCCATTAATGCTTAAAAATTAAGCAAGGCATTAAATTCTAATGTTTTCTGCTTTCAGGCAAGTGTCTATACTTTAAGTACACTTTTACTCACATATTCTTGCATAGTGAGATCTTGTAGGTAGATGACATCGGCCTCATCATATCTTTCTGTAACATTTTCAGTGCCACATTATATTTCAGGTACTTAGCTATGTGGATACACACAGATAGGAAAAAGAGATTACTGATTCCAGCAGTGGGTCTCTAACATCTACTACTGGGTCATTCACACAGACTTTTCCCCCCGTGGAAAGGCATCTCCTAATTCACTTGATTGAATCATGTTGTTGCAGTCAATTGGATGCTATTGAATTAATTTAACTCTCAGCTCAGCCAGGTGATGGAGCATGACGGGTGTTCTAGGCGGTAAATGTTCAAGGTGCTAACCTGCAGGTCTCTCCTGTGGCAGATCCCCTAGGTAAGTCTGAAGCTTTTGATTGGTAAACTAGTGACTAAACCTTACATCACCAGGGCTCCTGGAGATAACCATACAACCCTCTTATTTCTTCATCAAAAGAATTCGTTTTAGAAGCTCCTCAGCTACTATATCCAATTCTAAACCTACAATTTGCATGACCTTTGTTCTTTCTCTATGGCCCTTATGGCTATGGAAGTCAGAGATGACAGGAACAGGATTCAATAGACAGGGATTTTATTAGGGAAAGCTCTTGTCAAAAAATGAAGGCAATGCCTGGGAGGCACTGAGAGAGCCATAATTGTGCCTCAGGGGCCTGGCGGGGATCTCTAGTGGTAGGATGTAGAAAGGAAATCTAAGTGGAGGTGAGGCGTGCTGGACTGTCCAGAAAATGTATGAAAGCCAGCTGAAGTTGTAGCTTAGAAGAGATTCATATTTCCTACTTTGGTAGCACCACCATGTTTAGTCATGGTGGCCAGCAGCCTGTCTGAAACCTGGCATAAGCCAAAGGACAGCTTTAGATTTAGAGTGAGTGAGGCAAAGGGGGCTTTTTATGACTGAATGCCTGCTGGGAGTACCCATACAGTGCAATGATCCTGTCTTACTGCACTGCAACGTGCGGTAGAGTCAGCCTTCTTAATATGACTTTTTCATTCAAGTCTGTAACTCCCACCAGCTGATTGGGTGGAACTTTGCAAATAGGGTGTGTGCATCACGAATATCAGGAAGTGGTCAATTTCTGTTACCTCGCCCTGGCTGAAATGATCAGCTGTCTTCAAAGCAGTAGCAGGAGAGAGAAACCTTGGTCTGAAGTGGCAGAGGACGTCCACAGCCAGTACATCACAGACTGTCAGGAAGGGCCAGAAGAGCAGTGCCAATACTTAGTACCTGATCCTAATCTGACCTGAGACTACGGAATTGGGGACAGACTGATAGGCAGGCTGTCTTTCAGGGCCATGGAGGCAAAGGTCAAGAGACGTGACAGAGAGGCTGAGAACCAAAAAGACACTGGGCCGCTGACTGAGGCCAATGACTGTGTCCTAACTTTTTGCAGATCTTGACTTGGGGTGATTTATTAACTTCCCTAATAAGCACCTTTAACCTTGAGTGTTACTTGTGAGCTCAGTGTGGCCACTGCAATAAATTATCAAACCCAGCACAGATGTAGAGTGCTGTGGGAGAACTAGCTGGTGTCAGAGCAGACAAAGAAAGATGGACTATGGAGGCTTTTCTGAAGCCTGACTTATGGTCACAGGGAAGCCTCGGGAGGTCAGATATTTCCACCCCCATGCTATGCTTTTAAAAATAATTAATAAATCATTTTAATGGGGGCTCTTAAATCTTCTTTAACAACCCACAGATCAATTGTATCAAGCACATTTGTACTTATGTTGTTGTCATCATCATCATTTCCAAAACATGTTCTTCCTACTTGAGCCCTTGGTATGAGCTCCTCTTATTTCCCCTCCCATGCTCATGAATCCTTGATTATTTATAAATTATTTTTATTTTCATATTTTACACTGTTGTCTCTTTTCACTCACATTTCTGTTATTTGCCCTCCTAGAGGTGGGGGGGGGGAGGTGGGGGTGTACAGGATGAATGGATTTTTTTTTTTAAAAAGGTGCCCTTCAAAGTTTTTCAAGATAAGGAAACAGAGTCAATGAGAACCAAATCAAGACTCTAGGGCAGAGTCTTTGGGATTTCCCATCAAAACTCACAAAATTGCTCTTCTTTGTTGAAAGGAATGAGCAGAAGCATAGTTCTTGGGGGGTGGGGGGGAGGGCAGTCTTTGGAGAAGCTTTCTTGGGTATTTTTCTGCGGAAGATTTACTTAACTTCCTAAAAATTTAAACAAAAATCTCTTGCGATAAGCAGATGTTGACCCCATTGTTTTGGGCAGTGGGTGCATCGAGCATCCCAAGGCACTGTTGCCCTAACTTTTACTCTTGACCGATCTGCCTTTGCTTTGACCGGACTATTTCCCCCTCTTAGTATTCACTTCTCTGGTTGTAGTTTGCCTTTAAGTTTGTACTTGTAAAGCTATCTTTCATCTCCTGCTGCAGTTCACCTAAGAACTGCTTCAGGATCTTTGTCCCGTGTGTTTCAGATTTCCATTGGAAACTCTGCTCCTGTCTGCAGCTGGTCTGGGTACAATACCTGGGGCACCAATTTAGCATAGAGTTTGCTCAAATGCTGGTAGCTATTGTTTCTATTACTGATCATTGCTTCCCTTTAATTTGGTCATGAAAAATATAATTTCCTTGCAGAATAATACCAAATGATCAGTTTCTAGGAGCTTCATCTTCAATATCTTTTCCTCTCTTCTTAAAACGATTTATCCATTTGGAAACTGTTGGTTTCTTTGGGACATTGTATCCACACACTTTTTGCAAAGCATGAATGATTTCACCATTCTTTTATTTAAGCATGACTATATAGTCAATATTTTCCCTTGCTTCAATTTTAGCAGAATTTAGGTTGTTATGATAGGGCTTTTTTCAAATGAATGTTTTATGCTCTTGGGTGCCTCAAAGTATACAGATTCAGACATATTACGATAAACTCAGAGTTCATTTTGGTGCAAACGCATTTTTGTGACCCTGGCATACATTTTTAATAGTATGGATTTTCTTTTTGAAAAGTGCTTGTGTATATGAGTGTACACAAAGGATATTACCATGCTTATGTTTATAACTGGTCTCAAGGACAGAATCAGAACTTAAGATAACCTTCCCTACTGATGATTCCTGCTCATAGTAAGTAAGTGTAACTGGGTATTTGCCTGAAGCATAGGAACAGTGGCTAGCTAGCCATTCATTTTCTGGATCTCCAGAGTCTCTCATGAAAGCACCCTTCTGAGGAAAGGTGCACTAACGTCACGTGAAGGATTTCTGGTGGTGATGTTGGATCCACGAGGATGGATTACTCTACAAAGACAGTGAAGCTGTCTGCTCCTCTAAAGGTGCATAATCTCAGAAGCCCTGTGAGTCAGAATTGACTGGATGACAGTCCTTTGGAATATCTCGTGGGGAATTCCAAGACCTACCCATGCTCCTCCTTGTTACCATTTTTGTAACAATAATTATTAAATCTCTTATAAGTGAGAATAAAACCTACTGGTCTGCACATAATCCCTCTCATCACTTTTGTCTATTTGTCATGGTTAGAAGTACTTTACTGATAGTCAATCTCAGCTTAATTTTAAGGAAAGAAATGTTTTTATTGCTTCTCATGGAGGGAGAACTCTCTTGTTACTATGGATATTTTTAAATCAACAGAGTCCAGAATAACTGGGGAGTGGGGGCGGGAATCAATATTTGCCTTTGTTTAGAAGAGTGAGAATTGCTCGCTCTCCCCCTTGTATCCTGGTGTTGATAGACATAGAAGTCAATGACTTAAATCACTCACTCTTTAAGATTTCCCTGGTTGGAAGTAATGTAATAGTGGATAGCATGATTAAGAGTAAGGTACACTGTCATTACATAAAGCTATGTTGACAGAAACCTGACAGGAAGAAAAGGGAGAACTAATTTCTTTTTTTTTATTAAATCATTTTATTGAGGGATCATACATTGCTTTTCTCAATACATAAATAAACATACTGTGCTAGGCACCTACACATGTCTGCTGCTATTATCATTCTCCAATCATCCGCCTTTTCTCTCCAGCCCCTAGTATCGGCTTTTCCATCCCTTCCCCTCTTTCCCTGCTCTCTCCTTCCCACCAACCCTCAATACTTTATAAATTATTATTGTTCTGTCATATCTCACACTGCCTAGCCTCTCCCCCAAACCACTCCTTTCATGCCCATCCTTCGAATAGGAGCCCATGTGTATATCCTTGCAGTTGGTTCCATCTCTCCACCCCACCCTCTCTCTACCCTTCCAGCAGCCCCAATCCAACGACTGGCCCATAGGGGCTCATCCATCCTGGTCTCCCCATATCTCCAGCTTCCCTCTCCACCAGTGAACTAATTTCTATTTTAGTGAAGACAAACGTTCTCAGTAGAAGAAACCAAAGGGACTCATTCACCAGCTATAGTACAGTTACACTTGTATAAAAACTACTTAAAGGACTTGATGCTTATTGCTAGTACCGCAAAATTATACATTCGGTAGTAAATTAAACATCCGGTAGTCGCCTTAGCCAGTGCCATTCAACCCCTTTCAGATGTTCAAGATTGTAACTCCCTCTCAGAGTGACATCCAATGACTATGCATTTTAAGGCAAGGAGCTATGATCCAGCTTGTTCAGATCCATCTAACCTCGTAAGATGAAGGCACATTAAAAACTTGAAGATGAACTTCAGAAAAAAGTCACTCCACACATGCAAAACAAGAAGAAAATCAACTTGGAGTAGAGGAGGGAACTGAGTTTGGGCCAAAGAAATCACATAAAAGCATATTCTTATTTGTTTAAGAAAAGTTGGTAATTAACTGTGGTATCACTAAAAATGTGGTTACATAGTCTTTTGGTGGATGCGGACAATTTTAACATCCTGACTCGGCACTATACACAGCTGAGTCTCTTCAACCTTCCATTTTGTTATTAGTAGACAGGCAAGATTATAAAGACTGCCTTACAAGGACTTTACGAGATACGTAATATAGTTGTCATGAAGAGCTTTGCACAGATTATCTGCTGCATTTAAAGAATTTGATCATGATAGCTATTACTTTTTCTGACTCATTCAGTAAGTGTTCCATATAATAAGTGTCAATTTTCATAAATTAATAGAGGAGGGAATAGAGAGGGAAGGAGGCTTCAGAGAAGGAAGATGGCTTATTCATACTCCAAAATGAAGAGTGCCTATTCTCTTTTTGAAAGTGAGAACTACCCTCCTACTTACTATGCTTTATCTTATTGCTGTTGTTTGTGTGGTAGAGTTTTTTGGAACTCCTAGACACCCCCCAGAACAGGGGCGAGCTGCCATACAGAGTTCCCTAGATTGTAACCTGCATGGGGACCAGACCTTTTCTCCCATAGACCGCCCCCCCTGGGGTGTTCAATATCCATTCAGGTAGCATCAGATTCTTTAACTATTATGCCACCATGATTCCTTTCCTGACCACTAGAGCTCTTCATTTGCTCACCATGGAGAGGCAGTTCACCATGCTTTTCCAGTTTAAGGATAACATTTTCTTCAAGAAACTAGTCTGATTTCCTGCATCCCAAACAATATCCCATGATGGTCTAACACCTCTGGAAAACAAACATTTTTTTTTAACTTAAAAAAAAATCAAGCACACTTCTTTGCTGACAAAAGGTGAATTGTCCAGCTGTGAGACTTAATTGAGTCATTATTCCCTTGATGCCACACAGCCCAGAAGTGGTGTTATGCAAGCTATTCGAAAAGTACTACAGTTCGCTCTTGAACAACACAAGTTTGAATTCCAAGATCCCGCTCATACACTGCTCTATCTGTCTAGTGCTATTTTGCTGAGCCCAAGTAACCACTTAAAATGTTCTCAGTCAATGGCTAGCCTCTGGTCCTTCTACCTGCCCAACTGGGAGAGATGAATTGTCACCGGAAGATGATGAGCATGGCATTTTTAGGGGTTACTCACAACACATTTTATCTTCAAAGGTAGTAAGTAGTATTTGCATGTGGTTCAAATCCATGGTTTTCAAGGATTACCAGACTATGATTGTTCAAAAATGAGCAATCAAACAAAATTAAATCTGATTCTATAACACACTTGACTTCAAAGGACTGTGGACCTAACATGACCACCTGGAACCTTCAAGTTTTCTAAGATGGCATCAGAATAGGTTGACATAAAAACAAGCATCCTAGACACAAAGAAATTCAAGTTTGTATTTAATTAGTGGGTCACCCTTGTCAAGAACTTTTGCACTCTGGGATCTACCAAGCTGAGTGCATGACCTCAATGTCTCATTCAGTTTCTTTTTCCATCTGTTATTGCAACTTTGGCATAAATCTGTTGTTGTTAGGACCAGCTCATAGCAACCCCATGAACAGCAGCATGCAATACCTCCTAGTTCTGCAGTATGCATCCTCATAATTGTTCTTATATGTGAGCCCATTTCGACATACATCTGAGGCATTATCCACCTGAGATTCATCCCTGAAGCATTGTCCACCTCCGGCAACAATGTTGTATGACCAGTAGCATAGGAGTCTACATGGTGCTCGATATAAAATGCTCTTATTGGTGGTTTTTCATTTGACCTGCAGCTTAGTTATCTCTGTTCTAGATAATGGCTTCCATCTTTCCCCCTTTACCTAGAAAGGCAGGCAACTTTTCTTAGTAGGATTTCTAGAAATTCCAAGTCTAGCACAGTTACATTTTTAAAAAATGTTTCTCTGGTGGAACTTAAAGAACAAAAGAAAGCCCACACTTGTGCACACAAATCCTTCGAACCCTAAAGAAGCTTGCGACCTTTTCCGAGTGCATGGGTCATGACTGAAAGGGCAGAGGAATGAAAAGAAGAGTTGTCGTTATGTCGCTCAGGCGGTGCTGGCAAGAGCAACATCAATGGCAAGGGCAGTCATTAGAACATGAGGCGCTGTTGTGAGGTGTTTTAGAGTTGGTTCTGAGTCATAATGAAGCAGGCACTGCCTGGTCCAGCACCATCCCCACAGTTGTCATTAGGTGGGAGACCATCTTTATAATTCACTGAAGGTCTTCATCTTTTCACTACCTCTCTGCTTTATTGAGCATTATGTCCTCCTCCAGGGGTCACTGTCTCCTGATAAAGTCAAATTCACCATCTCAAGTCATTTCTAACCCGAGCAATCCTCAGTGGATTTCTGAGATTTTAACTGTTGACAGGAGTAGAAAGCCCAGTCTTTCTCTCATGGACCTGTTGGTAGTTTTGCACTGCTGACTATGTGAATCACAGCCCGATGCATGACTCCAACATTTCCAGGCTCCTGATGGCATATCTGATACATAAGAAATGTCGTCATCCTCTGTTCCAGGTACAATTTTGGCTGTACTTTTTCTAAGACTGGTTTATTCATTCTTCTGAGAGTCCTTACAGTCCTTTCAGTAATACTCATCAACTCCATAATTCAAAGGCATCAATCTTTCAGTTTTTAAAAAATTCTTTATCCTACTTTTATATGCATATGAAGCTCTTAAAAAGATCATGAATTGGACCCATTGTACGTTAGTCCTCACTGTGATCTTGTTGCTCTTCCACATTTTGCAGAGGTCGCGTGACCATTGCAGTGCCCCATATCATAAGCACCTCCTTGTGCTCACCAACTGGAGTCCAAAGCTATTGTGTGTTCTTGGGCTGATTCTATCACAGTGATCTTAAAGTGATCTGACAGGACAAAATAGGATTGCCGAAGTGATTCTCTTTAAATAAGAAGAGCGCCACATCTTTCACGTGCAGAGCAAGGGGTGAGTGCAGCCCACTGACTGTTTAATCGGCAACTTAGCACTGCATCTCTGTGCCACTAGCATGCTTTTTGCAAAGCCATCTATTGATTATTGAGCCTATTTCACATAGAAGAGAAATGACATCCAGAGTGATGAAGTAATTGTGGCTATACAGTGGTGGGCCCAAGTTTGGGATCCAGGCATATTGGAAGAAAGATGGTACGCACCTTGCCATTTAATTTTGCTAATTTTATTTCATCTTGGTTGAAATGTAACTTTGCACTTTGTTATGAGACTCTGTCGGTTATTTTCTCACAATGTCCTGTTCTTAGGCTCCCACCTGTGCAGTAAGCTGCTCAGCACATCGGTTTTCCTCCGCACTGCCTTTTGTCCATGGAGCTTCGATAGGGCTGTGAACACAGCAGTTGAGAAAACAAATATTTGTTAACTAACTTTCCCTTTTGTATTCATGTAAAACATTTCCCACAGTGTTCACCACTCCACCAATTACCTTGTTTCAAATCTCAAAGTCATTCCAGAAATTCGAGCTTAATATGGGGCGGACACATTCTAGAGACGCCTTGTTCTGATTCCCAATTAAAGATGGTACACCTCGCCAGCAAAGTTCTGAAAGAAGAAAAACAAAATAGAAGATTTTCAGCTAAGTAGTGAAGTACAAACTCCAAGCTCACAGTCGCCTCGCGAAAGAATGGCAAGAAAAACAGGCAATAAAGAAAAGATTTGTAAATTAAAATATGCAGTGAGGGATTAGAACAGCTTGACATTTCTCAAAGTGAAAACTCTGTTGGTCTATTATCCCCGAAGAAGATGGTAAATAGGCATTTTCCTCATCTCTGGTTTTTAGCTAATGCTGAGGAACGAAATTATATTTGTTGAAGAACTCAGAAACTGCTGCCAATGTTTTCAACCGGGTTAAATTTTCTTTAAGAAATCATTCCCACACCAAAAAAGCACTTTTCAGAATGAAAAGACTTTATATCTCTGGCAGAGAACTGCAGTCGTTAAAAGTAAAGTTTAACAGACAAGTTCAAAATTAATTTTTAAAGCTAGTCAGTTTTAGTTCTTTGATGCCTGATACCTGATCCCTTTGATAACTATTGGTCCCACTGGCTGGTGTGCTTCTTCCATGTGAGCTTTGTTGCTTCTGAGCTAGATGGCCACTTGTTTACCTTCAAGTCTTTAAGACCCCAGACACTTTATCTTTTGATATTGGGAACCAACCCATAGTCCATCTGTAGAGGAAGTGACAGCCCCTTACAGAATGGTCGTGGGGAGAAAAGAAGCCAGTCAGGGTATTGTGTAGCAACTAGTAAATATGCACCTTTCCTCTAGTCCCTAAATGCTTTCTCCCTCCCACTATCATGATCTGAATCCTACCTTACAAATCTGGTTAAATCAGAGGACATATACTAGTACAGATAGGAACCGGAGATTTGGGGAATCCAGGACAGATGATCCCTTTAGGACCAGTGGGGAGAGTGGTAATACCAGGAGGATGGAGGGAAGGTGGAGTAGAAAAGGGAAACTGATTACAAGGATCTACATATCACCTCCTCCCTGGGGTACTATGGACAACAAGGAAGTGGGTGAAGGGAGACATCAGACAGTGTAAGTATGACAAAGTAATAATAATTTATAAATTATACAGGGTTCATGAAGGAGGGGGAGTCAGACGAAAGTAGAAAACAGAGGAGCTAATACCATGTGCTTAAGTAGAAAGAAAATGTTTTGAGAATGATGATGGCATCAAATGAACAAGTGTGCTTTGCATACAATGGACAGATGTATGGATTGTGATGAGTTGTATGAGCCCCCAGTAATGTTTTTAAGTTAATCAGTTTTACTGATTTGTTGACTGATAGTTCTTACTTAAGATGAGCAAATGGGAGACGTCACAGGACAAATAATAAAAGACATGTAGGAACATCTAACTGTAATAAATTAAAGAGAGGGAGAAAGCTGTTTTCTTTGGCTTGTCTATAGCTAGAGCAACTCAATGGTCCCAAGAAGTTTTGCGGCTGGCAAATGATTGGCCCAATAATCTCAATCTCTTCTTGAATTAAGACCAACTCCTAAATACATCCGACTCCTTTTGGGGCACTTCTCAACTCTTGTCCAATCAATAGAAGGCCAGCAAAAGGAATCGCCTCTTCAATACCCAAAAAGTGAAAGGGATGTGTATTCGTTCATATCTAGACCAGCTACATGCAATAGAAACTAACAATTCTTCCATAATAAGTATTAGATCTTTATTTTTAAAAGAAGCATAACTCATCAACACTATCCCCTTTCATCTGAGATGTCGTCATTAATAGTAAGGAGGTCAAAAGTTATTTCTTTGAAGTTTGATGAAGAGCTTTAATATTTAAATGTTTTGCTCAGTTCTTTTGGTGTACAAACCTCTTTAAAATACCTAAGAAAGAGAATGGATCATTTGAAAACATTATGAAAATTGAGAA
This sequence comes from Nesogale talazaci, assembly GCA_004026705.1. Taxonomy (NCBI): domain Eukaryota; kingdom Metazoa; phylum Chordata; class Mammalia; order Afrosoricida; family Tenrecidae; genus Nesogale; species Nesogale talazaci. The sequence continues at coordinate 23,607 of PVJH01001034.1, read as the reverse complement.
CTATGATTAGGTGTGAAAGTATACACAGATGTGTGAATAATTACTAAAATAAGGCTTACACATTTAATAAGGTAACTGTGGAATTCAAGAATATAGAATAGGTTTATTATGAAGCAACCAATTATGGAAAAACCAGAGGCTTTCTCAGGTACATCTTTAAGTCTGTAGTATAGCCTTGGAGGTGCTTATTGAAGAAAACCCAAAAGGGGCAGAATTATTTTACTGGCTTATATGTAGAGGAAACTCAATGCTTATTTCGTGATTACAAAAAAATGGTCCCTTCAAATGGGTTTATTCCATTCTCTTCTATCATCTTACTCCTCGTTAGAAAAGAGACACTTTTTACATTCTATGTTAGCTCATTAAAATGATAGTACTAAGCAGACATTGTGTCCAGAGGACATTAGAGCTTTATGCTACCTACGCCACTTCTGTTTCTGTCACTGTTTTCATCGCACTGAAATATCGGCCACTTCCCACACGTTAGGAGACTTGAAGTCAGGAAGTCTATGGGAATGCTTGCTGTCTCTTCTGGGTCTGGAGGTGCTCATTGTCTCTTGTGACCATTGGCTCTTTGGGGCCATCTCCCTGTACCTTAGCATTTCTTCCCATCTTGTCTCACTGATTTGCCATTTATCCTCTCCTATGTCTCCAAAAGGAGCCCTTGTGGAATAGTAGTCCCATGTCGGATTTGGTGCCTGCTTGATGGCAGTAAGTTTGTAACTTTTAAGATAGCTCAAAAGAGATTGGCTCAAAACACACCCCAGTCTCCTTTACACAACAAAAACAATTACCAAATGGCAATATCATATAAAGCAGAGAGGTTAGGATTTACAATACATATTTGACAGGGTTGGGGATGGGTGAGGTAAGGACATTATTTAATCATTAACAGTGACTTTAGAAATTTATTTATAGCTTTGGAAGGTTGCCTTGAAAAACAGAGAGGACATGGGGTTTGGGGACATGTACCACTGTCGTATTTAATCTTCAAAAAATACCCATAGTGGTAAGGAAACTAAGGTTTGCTTAAAGCAATGGGTATGGGAACATTCTTTGGCTATCAGGAAACCATGTTACAGCGACAAAGGCCTACTAGTAAGATAAGAAGAAGGGAAAAAAATAAAATAAATTAAAAAAGATAAGAAGAAGGGAACCATCATTTCCCTCAATCTCTATTTTCCTTCCCAAATGAGCCAAGGTACAACAGTGGATGGGCCAGAATCATAGCCAGGGCAACATGGTCCACTTGCTGCAGATTCTAGTGAGTAGAAAGGCTTTGTGGAACGAGATCAATGGTATCATGTTGCCATTGCAGCAAAAAGGGTCCCAAGACAGTCTCTGTCAGCAATGTAAATCTGACCCCCTAGTAAGTAGGCTTGTGCCCATTTGTGTAACTAAGTGTAGGGCTAATCATAAGAAGACTTGATTTGCTATCTTAGCACTGATATGAATTTGGGGTATTATCTTAGGCAATATTTTGTATTCCTTTCTGATTTTCAGAATCAACCATTCTATCAAACTTGCACATCATTTTTTTAAGTGCATGTATACAAAACCACTGGAGCATAAATCCTGTACAAATGTCAGAGCATTCATACCCCCAAGAAGTTTGTCAGGAGGGATAGGTGAGATGACTTGGACCAGTGGTTCACAACTAGGTGATTCAGCCCTCCCCCTACCTCCACTAAGCATTTTTCAATATCTTGGATATTTGGGTTTCTCAAGACTAGGGTGGGGGCAGGTAAGGAGGAAGAAGACTGTTGGTGATACCAAATGAACAGAAGCTAGGTGTGTTGCTCAGCAACACTGCACAGTGCACAAAACAGCCCCAAGAAAGAGCTATCTGCTTCAGCATATCAAGGGTAGCACCATGGTTTTGACCAAAGTTCACGTAACCTGGGAAGAAAAAGAAGAATAAATATCTCATGATGTGGCTCATCTTTTTCCTCTCCAGCTCCTCTCTGAGGTAAATAGGAAGAAGTCTATCAATATTTCAGGGGTTAACACATTCAGAGTCAGAAAAAAACTCACATCTTTTAGTTCCCAAATGAATTTGAGCATGGGTGGGGTGCAGTTAAATCCAGATAAATTTTTCTTAATGAGCCAACTAGTTAAGGAATGTCCAAAAAATACCTTTTCCAATGTGAAATACTGACAGAAGCTCTAGAGTTCTCTAACTGCTAGCTTCTAGGCTTCTACAGAAAACAGAGCACTTCCTGAGTCTTTGGGATGACATAATTTCTTTGCTCATTTAGTTGCCTATTCACCTGCCCAAGCATGATTCATCTCAGTTGAACGTACGTAAATAACATGGCTCAGATTCTCACCAGCCTCAGCCTCATCAACTTCCGTCTGGGACCAGCTAGGGGGGGATGAGAAGCACTGAGAACCTAAGAAGAGGACAACAGGAAAGGGTTAACTACTGTGTTGTCAAGTGCTCTCTCCAGTTGAGCCCTAGCAACAAAATGCGCCCTTATTTTCAGCTGAAATAATGAAGTTGACAATTTATTCCACTGAATTTTTGACTGGAGGTGACTCTCCAGTTACGGAGCAATTAACAGATGCCCTTCGTGTCTGAATGTACTCTGTGGGAGGTATGGTCTTCGGAATAGCACACAGCAGGAACCTCATGTCTGTGTGTGACCTCTGTCAGACCTGGCTTTTGGAGTGCCCTAATGACACATGGCTCAGAACGTTCATCTCTGCAGTAGAAAGAGAGGAGGCTAGGAATGAGGGATCTGGGGAGAAATGTAGAAGACATCTCTTCTGCCTGAGAGTGACTGTCACCTTTTCACACGATACATGCCCCAAACACCACCCCGAAGTTTCTGTTCAGTAATGTTCTTACCTGTTCCTTGGGAACCGAGGGATCTATGAGCCCAGGCCCTGGAGGGACTCAAAAACAAAAGCAGAGCAGGGGTTAAACTCTGTGCCTGGGAATTCAGGAAACAGGTAGGATGTGTACCAGCAGAGAGTTGGACTTCTGTGATTCGAGATAGGTGCTTCTCAAGCCTTGTGACACATTAGTTTCACCAAAGGTGCTTCTAAATAAGGTGACCAGACATCCTGCTTTTTTAAAACAATTTAACAGCATCCCACAGCATTTTAAAATTAAAAGAAATATATTAGAGTACTATTTTTTGCATTCTATGAAAATTTTTGTTGCTCCATATAGACCAAATTTTTAATCAAGAACCACCTCCCTCGCCTCCCCCCCCCTCCCAGTCAATGGTGTCCCACTTAAAATCTGACCACTTTACCCAATCCCCAGACATAATCACACAATTTAGTTATCCTAGAATCAGGCTAATCATCTGTGTACAATTAACGCCCCCACCCCCAAAAGCAATTCTGATGGACACTCTGACTCACACAGTGTGGCCTTCTGTCCCAGGGAAAGCATAAGACAGGAATGTCTTTGTAGCTCTGCTGCTGAATTAGAAACATTAGGGTTTGGACCCAGGAAGTGACTTTACCAAACCTTTCCGGTGGCTTGCATGCATACAACAGTGCGAGAACCTCTCTGTCTGAGTCACAGCTCTGCATTCCTGTACACTTTTCTCTCCACCCCAGTCTTTGGAAATATTTGAAGTGCTGAACCTCTCAGATTTACTGCTACTCAGTTGATTCTGACTCCTAGGACCCTAACAGAGAAGATAAATCTGCTCCCATGTGGGTTTCCGAGGTTGTAACTCTTTACAAGAGGAGAACACCTCATCTTTCTCATACAGAGTGGCTGGTGGTTTCGAACTTCTGACCTGTGCCCACAAAGTTCCTCAGTGAAACCCTAGTAGTCTTGTTTATTTCTTTTTTCCTCATGATTCCCACTGTCCAAACCCACTGCTCTAACCTGGAATGTTGAGATCATGTAACTTCACGTCCATGTGAAAGCTGACCTCTTCTCCACCAGGCAATACCATCCCTACATCCTGCTTACAATTACAAAAACAAACAAGCATGGAAGTGGCATACTGTGACGATTGTTGCAACAGCTCAGCCCCATCACAAAACTTTCATCAAATTGAATTGCCCACGGGGCAGTCTTCAATGGTGCTGCTCGTGAGAAAAGACAGTTCTATTCAAGAGAAAGCTGATGAGGTGGATAGACTGTTTCAGTGACACTTTCAGACTTAACAGTGGGATCTACTTCCAAAAATTAACCACCAGAAGCAAACAGACTAGCAGTGCTGAAAGATAAGGACCCAGGCTGGAAGGTGCTGTGCACTTGCTGCTATGGTCAACAGTATGAAGGTGGACCTACCTGGCAGCTTCCTTATGGCCAAGAGGCAACAGACAGACATGCTCCACCCGTGTTTCTAATACCCACCATTTCTTCCATCTAGGCAGCATTCGAACATGTGTTGAAATGTCCCCACAGAACTCATCGACAATACTCACAATTAAAGAGGTTAATTGGGGCAGTCAAGAAGTTATTACAAGTCAGAATCTGCAAAAAATCAGGACACAATTTTTGGTCTCCTCAGCCAAAAGTCAAGTCTCTCTCTATCCAATCCTCTGCCTCTCAGCCTCGTGGTAGCCAATTCTCTGTCTGTTCTTCAGAGTCTCAGCCCTTGGCCTTTGCCTGTCTGGGCCAGGTAGGCAGGAGGTCTGTTGATTTGTTGCACAGTTTCCTAGCCTAGGGCCCGATGAGAAGTCACCCATCGTTTCGGCACTGCTTCTGTGAGTCTCCATGCCAGGTTCTGGATGCATCTGTTTTCCACTGGCTCTGCCACTTCAGACAGAGCACTTGGATGCGCTCTTCCAACACCCCCAGAATTTTTCTCTCTCCTGTAACTTCAAAACTGGCTCATCCTTGCAGCCAAAGAGGTGGTAAGGAAAACTGACCAATCCCTCTCTGAGTTTTACATATGCTACATTTTCATAGTCCCATCCAAGCCTTTGGTGGGAGTTACAGTCATCTTAGGGAAGTTCACTGCAACACCGCCGCCATGATAGATGAATCACATCATGAAGATGGCACCAGAGTTGGCACCATGTCTCTCTGCTATAAACACGTTTGTCCATCCTGAGTAAGAGGCACCTTGATGCCGTCTCATACCAGGAAGAGTCAGAGCCCATTCCAATTTAAAGGGCCTTGAATCACAGCTTCCCTACTGTGGTGAATCTACTAAAAAATAGAAAATAAAGTAAATAACAAAGAAGATAAATCATCCACCACACCCTGATGGGGCTGGCTGGAAGGGAAACAGCGTGAGACTTTGTAGCTGAGAAAACGTGCTTAAAAAAATCGAATAGCACAAAGTCAAATTGGAGTTAAAATCTCTCCTGTTCTAGCCAATGTACAAATTATTAAAATAATGCCAGAGGCTGTTAGCACTGGACACAAACCTTAGCCTCGCCAGGGTAACTTTAACGGTGAGGACTAGAACAAATGTGTTTCCTGCTGTTGGGATCAAGGAGGTGGGATATGAGAGAATTTCTCCTCCCAGGCTCTAGATTTTAGAAGCCTAGGGAGGCAGAATCCCTGATGTTTGGCCTTGGTTGAATAACGAGAACTGTGGGGCTCAAGTGGGGACTCTTCTACTTCTGGGCTTCTGACATGAATGTGGAGCTTTAGGAATCGATGACCGCATTCTAGCCAGGCTCCTAATTATTGCTAGGTGAGCAGTCTGTGTATGCACAAAGATCTCCTTGAGGGCGTGTAGGCACAGTACATTATGCATTTGTTACTATGCACCTGCTGGCAGATTGTAGAAGCCTGGTTTCTGACAACAGATTAAACAAAAATTAAGTTAAAACAAGACAATCGATGAGCTTGCTGTCTGGTATTAAACTTTGATGAAAACAGATGGATGAGCAGAATCTCTCTGAGGAGCACATCAGGTTGAGGCACTTCTCCTTTGGTTGCAGGTGTAGATGCTTCAAGACCACCACCCCCCCCCACCGGGTCTCTGTGTGCAGAAAAGAGGCAAAAACAGAATTGTTAATGATGAGAATTGCACCACCGATGGGTCCCTGTCCTAGGCAATTGAAGCTGTATGAATGACGAGTGAAGAGGAAAAGAGAATCCATGTATATTTCCATATCTAGATGCTACATGCAGATCTGTGTCTCTCTGATGAATTGATTCCCTAGATCAATCATTCGAAGATTTTACCATCCTTACATCACTAGCATGTAAGACAATACTCACTTATCAGCATTAATAAAAATCATGCCCATTAAAAACAAAATAATCTAAATCAGTTCAAAATTATTTTACTATTATAAATTATGGGGTTAAATGTATAGCCCATGCTGATCTAACAATTAATATAGAACATGTACAGAGAACAATGTGCAAAGGGCAAGGATGCAGGCTTACTTTTTGTTTAAATAGTTCAATATACTCTCTACATGTGTTAGTTACTTTGGGGATTCCATTTTTAATTTGCTATTATAATTTTCTTGCTACTACTTGTATGGGGCAATGCTAGCTCCCAAGTGTTCATAGTTTGTGCAAAAGTAGCTCTTATCAATTAGTATACTAAACCAGTCCCCCTGACCTGAAGGCAACTCTTGATTGCACTGAATTAAGCCTTAATTTTCTAACCCCTTACAATGTGAAATGCAGTGTGGGATAAGGAGGATGTGAAAGAATAAGACATGGATCTTGACCTCCCCCCAGAAGTCATATTTTCTAAAATTCCTACAATTATAACACAAGAAAAAAATAATTGTGGACCGTACAAGAAATGTAGAAACTAGTAGAAATTCAAAGAAAGTATGGGTAAATGACTACAGCCTGGTATGATTAAAAACACAACATGAAAAATGAGGCTTTTAATGAGCCTTTATATGAGAATATGGATTGTTCCAAGCGGGACAGGGAAGTAGTTAGAGGGAGGTCTTTTATAAAGAACATCCAAGTGATAGAATTGGAAAGGAACAAGCACATGCTTGGTGAGAACATAAAAACCTATCCGTTTGCTGAACACAGAGGTTACATTTCAGACTAGGTTGGGGTTAGATAGATTATGAAGGACCTAATACATTAAACTAAGAAGTATCCATATTAGGGCAGCAAATAATGAGAAAACAAAGACTTTTGCTAAGAGATAATCAGAGGTGCACTTTCGGAGGATGACTATTGGAAGTTGAAACAGAATTTCTTAGTAATGTGGTACATACTATTTTAAACAAGAAATAAAACTGGTCAAAGCTGCATGGAAAAATTAAATAATGAAGCAATTTCAGGAGGGGGGAAGTCACTGGAACTTGGTGATTGAAAGAAAATATAGAAACATAAGATTGAGTAAGAAATCAGAGCTAACTCACAAGTTTTTTTTTTAAATAATCTCTTTTCCCTCACTCACCTTGACCAGGAAGAGGAGGTGATGTGAAGAGTAACAAATACAGCAGAATGTGCTCATATCCTGCCAAAGTTATGATAGATCCAAGCAATGTTGGTGAAAAGAAATGTAATGAATATCTGTGAAGTTTGGAGAAGGAGTAGAACCACTGTGGATTTGGATTTAGCCTTCCTCAGCAGATATAGGGTAAGACTTATCCCAAAGACTTACCACCAAGTACGGCCTCACTGCTTACAGGAATAGGTAGTGCTCCCAAAATAAAGAAGAAAGAATAGTAAGTGCTGAGAGTTGAAAATAAAAAGCATTAAGGCAAGTGAAAATACATATAGAAATGATGACATTATAATAGTGCTACAAATCAAGAAAATGATCCAGTAGCTAGAAGCAGATCATTTATTTTGAGTAAAATTAGAAGGCAAAGGGAAGATGAAGACAGATTGAAAGGTAAAAGTCTGCCAGGGAAACTCACAATCACCTGGAGAGATCTTAAGCTTCATGAGAGCTAACAAAGAACAGATGTGGACCTTGAGCACAGCTCTGGATAAGTGGTTGTGAATTGTTTTCTGCATAGCTGAGCTAGTTGGGTGCAACCACCTCTCACTTCTCATGTGCTCACACTCCTAGGAACTTGACCTTCTGAGAGAAATCCTCACATTTATTTGCCAAAGACAAACTGTGTGCTATTCCGAGGAGAAAACTCTAGATGTGAGTCGTGGTATCTTTGAGATGAGGACTCATATCATCCATATGTTCAAATAAGCTCATGGTGAGAACATGAAGAGGAACGAAGAGAAGCTCCACCAGGGATGAAGTACATAAGCATTCCACCATGCTGAGTTAACCATTTCTCACTCTAGAAATCATAGCACCTGCTTGCCTGTGACTCTTTTCTGTACATGGTATCATCAAGAGAAGACTAGCTGTAGTCTTGCCCATTTAAAAGAAGCAATTAGACGTCTAGGCCATGCAATGGAATCCCAAGTTCAGAAGCAAAGAATAAATAATGAGGGTCGTATGGAAAATCTGGTGGGAGAATAAAGACATCTGGAAGAAGGGTGATTGAAAAATAAGTGATTATCGGTAGATAAGTGACTATCAAAAATGGAGTTCTTATGTGTCAACATGCATCAGAATTATGTAGAATGCTTATTTATTTAATTATTTATTTGGGGCGGATACAGCTCATTATAATCCACACATATATCAATTGTATCAAGTACATTTGTACATTTGTTGCCATTATCATTTTCAAAACATTTGCTTTCTACTTTAGTCCTTGATATCAGCGCCTCATTTTTTCCCTCCCTCCCTGCTCCCCCTCCACCTTGAAACCTTGATTATTTATAAATCATTATATTGTTGTGTCTCACAGTGTTTGACATCTCCCTTCTTTTCTGTTGTCTGTCCCACAGGGAGGGGGTTATATGTAGATCCTTGTAATCAATTCCCTCTTTCTACCCCACCTTTCATCCACCATACCAGGATCACCACTCTCATCACTGGTCCTAAAAGATTAATCTTTTCTAGATTCCCGTGTTTCCAGTTCCTATCTGTATGCTCTGGTCTAGTCGGATTTGTAAGGTAGAATTGGGATCATGATAGTAGGAGAGGAGATAGTATTTAACAGCTACAAGAAAGTTGTGTGTTTCATCGCTGTTACAATGTACCCTGACTGCCTCATCTGTGGGAAAAAGTCCTGGTAATCTATTCTTAAAAAAGATGATAGCTAAGGAAATCAGATGGGCCAGTCTGCCTCTGACACATAGCATCAGTATGAGTTGAAATCACTTCATTGACAAATATCCTGGATGAAATTATGTCCCTCCCAAATGTGTCAACTGGGTTGAGCTATGATTCTCAGTGGTGTGTCAGTTTTTAATATTGCAATTTGGAAATTAAATAATGATCACTCATGATAAGCTCTGATGTGAACCATCAATCAGTTGTAAAACCTTTCATCCTATCACAGCCCTGATCTGATAAGGAGTTTCCCTGTGTGGTCAATTGTAACTTTTATAATACAAGATATAAAAGGAGAGAGAAGGATACAGAGAAAGAGAGGAATCTGCTATACTGAAGAATTAAAAAAAGGGGCAAGGCATGTATTTGGGCCTAGGATCTTGCCCTAGGAACCATCTGTATTCAAGGGAAGATTGTTATAAACACATAGAGATGTCTGGATAGTTCCACCATGCCTGTACTGAAAGGAAACAAAGATCTTTTTTAAACCATGAATGATCACCAAGAGAAAGCTGTCCCCTAGAACTGGCACCATGAATTCATACTTCTAGCCCTTCAAAAGTGAGAGAATAACATTGTTTATTAAAGCCAGTGATTTGTGCTATTTCTCTCACAGCACCAGTAGATAAGTAAGGACATACCCAGAGTACTTAATTCAGTGAGCTTCGGCTGGAATCTGAGAATTTGTCATTCTAACAAAAAATCAAATTCCCTGTCAAGTCAATACTGAGTCATAGGGACTTAGACTCGGATGATATACGGAATAGAAAGGCCGGTCTTTCACCTTCAGAGCTGTTGGTGGGTTTGTACTGCTGATGATGTGCCTTACAGCCCAACACATTACAAGTACTCTGCTAGGGCGCCTTATCTTTCTTACAAATATACTTCAAAGTATATTGAGAATGATAATAATAGTACAACACAAATGTAAGGGCTGATGTAAGCGCATGGGTACATTGTTATTAGGTGCCAACTTGTAATGAAGCTATGGTGCCACAGAATGGCACATTTCCTGGTTCTGTACTGTCTTCACCATCATAGCTATATGTGAGCCCATTTTTGCAATGATTGCTTCAATCCATCTCTGTGAGCCATTTTATCTTTTTTGCGGAGTCTTTATTTACACAACCTTAATATCCTTTTCCAGGGATTATTCCCTCCTATTAACATGCCTAAACTATGTGAGATCAACTATCACTGTCCTTACTTGTAAAGAGCATTCTTACAATACTTCTCATGAGGCAAATGTATTCATTCTATGTCAGTCCATAATATATTTAATATTCTTTGTCAGTACCATGGTTTAAATATATCCATTATTTTCTTTGTTCATGGTCCAATTTTCACATGTTAAATGCATGTGAAAGTAAAAGTCATGTCTTAGCTACAAACACCTTAATCCTCAAAGTGACATCTTTTAATTTTAATATTTTGAAGAGGTCTTTTTGATCAGATTTGCCCAATGGAATACATTGTTTGATTTATTGACTTCTGCTTTGGGGACATTGATTTTTGGATCTACGTATAATTAAATTCTCAGCAACTTCAATCTTTTCTCTGTTTATCAGGTTGCTTATTGGTTGTGAAAATTCATATTTCTTTATGTCTTCTGAGGTAGCATGACTCAAATGAAAAGGAGAAACTTCAACAATAAATCAAAAGGAAACATAGAATGTATGAAGCAGTAATCTAGAAAAATTGAAAGTTGTCTCAAATGAAATATAATTCTTGAAGACATAGATATTGGTTTGTTCAAATAGTCCTGGCCATTTTGAATTTAGCAATAGTATCATATACTAGGCTGGAATGACTAATTAAAGAGGAATTCATCGTCAAAAGGACATTTCACCAACTCTTCTGAAGTACTTACTATGCTGCCAGTGACTGGATCATATCTATATTGCTTTAAGGAAAAAAAAATTATTGACTATTTTAAAATTACATATCAACCAGTATTGGAAAGATTAAATATTTGAAGACTTTAAACAACTTTGGTTTATCAAATGTCTTATCAAAAGTTTATCTGAAGTTTATCAAATATATAATCAAGATATATTGATGATTACTGGTGATTGGAATGCTAATGTTGGGAAAAAAACAAGGATTAGTAAATGGAAAATAGTCCATTGATGATAGTGACTATACCAGAGAACATATGGCAGAATTTGTAAAACAAACAACTTATTCCATGGGAATATCTTTATCAACAGCATAAATAGTTGCTGTACATGTGGATCTTGTTGGTTGGGATCCATAGGGATCAAATCTACTAGAGCTGTAAGAAGCAATGATAGCAATGAGTCTGAATAAGACCAGTGGCTTGTTTGGTTTAAGAAACCACGTAACAAACCATCTAACAGGCCATCAATTGATCTCCTGCAAGACCAACTGAAAGCACAAGGAAAGGAAAACAAGTCTATAAAAGCTGAAGTACAATCTTTTGTGTATCCCACCTGAATTTAGAGAATCTATACTGCAAGTGTTGATTTGCTACCTTGAGCAATGTTGACCAAAGACCCAGAAAGTTGTTGGATGATATCCTAGATGTGATAGGTAAGCTTGTTGTGCCAACATGGCCAAAGAAGATGGGTGGGGTCTGTTGTGCCAACATGGCCAATAAACACAAGTAAGATCAATTGAAAGGCAGAGCTAGAAGTGGCTTGGTGAGCCCTGCCCTTGCTCTCTTGCTCTTGGATCTTCAGACCACCCAGATGCCTTATTCATCCTGTGCCTCCATCTCTAAGCTACACTACCCATGGGGCACCTAATCTGTGGACTGGGTTGCTGTGAGCTGAGGTTCCTTCAAGGCCTGCTTCACCACATTCCTGAAATATATATCTCTTGAGCTGGGGACTATTGGATTCTGTCATCTGCCTGACTGGTGGTGACCTGCTTTGCAGTTTACTGCCTGTGGCCAGATAGTCTGAATTGCTCTACAGAGGACTACTCCGTGGCCCTCATGACTCCAAGGACTGCCAACTACTAGCTGTCTCACACAAGTGAGTTGCACGGAGACAATTGTACTGCTTTATAGAGTAGTTAACTATTTATTTCTTATCTTATATATCCTACTATCTATATAAATATATAAAGAGAATTACTAGTGTCCTGATTTTGTTTCTCTAGAGGACCCTGTCTAACACAATAGATGAAGAAAGAGGAAGAACATTTTGAAATAGGAAGGAAAGAGCTGTCTAAAATGGATGTCAGAAGAGACTCTGAAAACATCTTTTGAATATGGAGTGGCTAACATGAAAGGAAGAAATACTAGAAGAAAATAGTTGAGCATCAGATCTGAAAGTGTTGATTAAAAGGACCAAATATAGGATTGTAACAAAGTGTCCAAGACCTGGAGTCAGAAAATCAAAAGGGAAGAACATGTACACTATTTCTCAAATTGATAGAACTGAAGAAAATATTCAAGTCTTGAATTGCAATATTGAAGGATTTTTATAACAGATTAATGAATGAATCAGGAAGTGTCCAAAGAAGAAGACAGGAGGAACACATAAAATCTCTCTACCACGAAATAAAATATAACTGGTCAATATTTATCCATTTCAGAAGATAATGTATAACTAAGAACTAATGGTGTTGAAGGAAGATGTCTAAGCTGCACTGAAGACATTGATGGAAAACAAGGCTCTGGGAATTGAAGGGATACCAGCTGAGACATTTCAATAAGTGGAGACAAGCGTGTAAGCACTCACAATCTAGGGGAAGAAATTTGGAAAACTGCTACCTTGTGAATTGATAGATAAGATTCGTATTCACATCCATTCCAAAAGAAAGACAGTCCGACAAAATGCATAACTATCAAACAATGTCATTAATATAATAAGCATGTAAAAATTTTACAAATAATAATTTAAAAATTGTTGCAGTGGTGCATAAGCAGAGAATTGGCAGAAATTCAAATCAGAATCTGAAGAGGAGTTATATCAAGGGTTATCAATGCTGATGTCAGGTGGGTCTTGGCTGCAGACAGAGAAAAGCAAAAAGATATTTATCTGCATTTTATTGATTATGCAAAGGCATTTAACTCACAAAACATATGAAAATCATCGCCAATAATGGAAATTTCAGAAAGTGTTAGTCTACTCATGAGGAATCTATATATAGAACCAGAGAGTTATTTGAAAACGAGGGAGGGAATACTGTGTTGTTTAAAATTGAGAAATGTGGGTTGTGTCCTTTCACTATACCTATTCAATTAGTAAGGTGAGAAAATTTCCTGGGAAATTAGACTACAAGAAGAGAAGGGTATCAGGACTAGAGGAAGATGCATGCAGTGAGGGGTGCACAGTAGATTTTCAGTAATTATGAAATACATGGAAATACACAGTTGGCACACATTTATGTACTAAAAGTGTTGATGCTTGAAAAACTGATCAATGAGGATATATTAGGTATAGGAACAAAAGAGAATTACCTAAGGAGTAATGGTACGGAATGATAGTCTTGGAATGGTAGTGGGAGAGCAGAACGTGATTTCTGTCCTTGGTCCAGTGAATCAAGACTAGACAGCAAAACAAGAACTCTACAATAGACATATCCTCATCTGTCTCACTTCTGGGCTTCCAGCAAGCTTCTCCTTTCTTAGACTGTTCTGCAACCTAATCTCCGATTGGCCAGCTGATCGCATTTGAAATGCCCCCTTTCCCAAGAAATCTTTTAATTTCCAAATTGATATGAGCCAACATAACTGTGCTCCACTAACCTCAATCATGCTCCTTTCAACTGTGCTTCTCAAACTTTAATGTGCATATAAATTGCAATGAACTCAAGGGGCTTGCTCATTCATATGGTTAACTATTTTTTCTTCTAAAACTACTGGCTGAAAGTGAGTGATGCATTCTAGATGCTCGGTAAATATTAGTTAAATGAATGAAAGGTTTTCAAGGTGTGAAATATTACAAAGGAAGGACATGGATGGAATATTCCAAGAGAGGACCAAGCATGTAGCATAGGATTATTCCTAATGGAAATCAAATTTATAAGGTAAGGTTGGATTGTTTAGAGGTAGTAAATAGGAAATTATAAACAACCTCTTGAACACTTTATTAAAACCCATTATCTATTGCTAATGGATCCAAAGGATACACTTAAAATTTTTTTTGAAATAATTTCTTATTGAACTAATTCCTGCTTAGAATATTAGTCATGTTGAAAAATAACAATTCTGAAGTAGCATTCAAATAATATAACTCATTTATTGTTGCTTTTGTCGCCATCACATTTACTTTTGCTCACACACTAGACCTAAATGCTGTCAAGTCTAATGCTGTCTTCATGATCTTCGGCGTGCCTAAGCTTATTGTTGGTTTCCAAGCCTGCGGGTTGGGCTGGGTAGCCAAGTGGGAAGAAGGTTTTACTCGGGCTCAATATCAGGCATTATTTTCTTGTGATCCCAAGGGTTTTTATAGGTTTTTATATATAACAAAGAGATAGCGAAGCCTTTGTCCAAGTCTGTCTTAACATGAAAGTTCTAGTAAAACCTGTCTATGATTGGTGACCCTGAGAGACTTTGAAATACCAAATAACATTGCTTAAGCATAACAGCAACACAATATCATTTAATATAAGAAATAAACAGACGAATGGTTGATACCTCATTTAAGTTCAAATAAGTGGACTTAAAAATCCAAGAAGAGATTGAAAGTTAGCATCTGCCAATACCTTCCCTGGCTGGAATCAAACACATCTTAGTAGCCAGAGTGTCCAAGAGTTAACACAAAATGAAGATGGTAAGGGATTGTTAATAGTTCTACCTGGATATATACATATATATGATGTTTGATTGATATTTTCTTTCATCTGAAGGAAATGTATGCTTCCATCATCAATAAAGGGTTTTATGTACCCTTCATTGTGGTACCTTTGTTCAGACTGTCCCTTTGTCTGACAAAGAGCTACCTTGGATGGTCTAGATTTTAACCAAGTAGATTGGAAGAAGTGAGTGACCTTTCTTTACAACAATCTAGATAGGTTGTGCTCCCAATTCATTTTGAGATCAATCCAGCCTCTTTAATAAGCCTTCTGGCAAGTCTCCTCGGCACTTAACTTCATGTGATCTACAAAGGGGGTTAGGCAGGATTTTGTTTCCTACCATTTAACAAGTCGGGAAAATAAAAAGCCCTTGATGTTGTTTGAAGCCATTTCTTGGTCTCTAATAAATTCCCCAGTGTCCTGACAAATTAGCATACACATCCCTAACTTGGCTTTCAGAAACTGAATGAATCTGAAATCCAATGAGAACTGAAGTAAAGTGTTGCCCAATTAAATAACACCAGGAATCTATGTAGCATCTCAGGCAGGAAAACCTCACAATCTAAAACAATTGGCCTGTCAAGCCTATTGGTTTGGTTAATTTGGGTGGAAGTCATTATAGCTAAGATTTTGCATATGTTGGGATACCAATCAGATGTTCCCCTCACCCTCTCCTTAAAGGAAAATGAGTTGTTTTAGAATCCAAAGTGCTATGATCTCAAGCTGAGAAATTAGTAAAATGACTTTTTTTGGCAACTAGTTGTGTCAAATTACCCAGTAAGCAAAGAAAGCATGGGCTTCCTTGTGTTTCCTTACTCATCTGTCCCGAACAGTTTCACATGTTCTCACCACATCAAGGATCTGTTGCAAGACATGGCTGGAATCTATCTCCCTCTCACCGCCATATCATCTTTCTGCAGCGTCAAAACATATTTTCAAATATAAAATTCCTTATAATGATGGGGTAAACTGCCAGCAAGGGAAGCACAAGTACACTTGTGCTCATTTGTTATTTGGTAGTGAACAGGTTTTTTGATCACTATGGATGGGTATGTAAACTAAATTATGCTTAGTTTTGCTTATTCAATAATCCACCCCTCACACGCTCTCTCCACCTCACACACGCTCTCGTGTGTGTACATTCATAGTCTTATGTAAAACCTTGTAACAGGTCAAAATTTTTTCCATTAGCAATACAAAAGCCAAGGCTTTGTAATTTGACACTGACATGCTGCTTCTCCTCATGCATGCTTTCCTTACTTTTTTTCTTGTTTCAATGCCTACATGACAAGTGCTCAAATATGTATCTTTCACCCCTCATTAAAAAGAACAACAAATAGACAAGAAAACATTCTTTCACATACCGCTGCCTTCATGTGTTATTCAACTCCGGAGTATGTGCAATTTATAGAGAATAGTCAGAAAATTAGAGGACTTACTCACAAGTTATAGATGAAAAATATGGGGAAATATAAAGAATCAACATAGAATGAGACATTGAAAAGTCATGCCAAGCCAGTTGCAATTGGCTAGAGGAGATGTAAGGGAAGATGACAGAAATCATCAAGGTCATGGAGAGGTGCTTCCAATTTTATGGTAGGGGATGTAATGTTCATGATTTTTTTTCAATCTTTTGAAAGTTAGACCATTCAGATAGCAACCCAGTTGTGAGGTAATAGAGACTCACTTGAGTCGATGAATGTAATCTGTCAGGTAGCTCACATATGCCAAGCTATTTCTGGGACAGTTGGCCAAGTAGAGATTTAAAATGGGTTTAACAAAAACCCGATCCAGGTAGTGAGCAGGGATTCTCTGTCATTGTTGGCTGTCTTCCTGGATAATACTTTCTCCTGCCTTCAGGTCAATTCCGGCTCACCTTACCTCTATAGGAGAGAGTAGAAGTGCCCTATGGATTTTTAGGATGAGGCTTCAAATCTGGCCAGGGGTATAAGTCACACACATCTTTTTCTTCTGGACAATATTAGTTGCTTCTAATATGGTGTTTCTCCAATGTCTCAGAATTAACCAGTGTGAAACACTGGTTTTAAAGTAGGTGACCTCAGATCAGATCCTGAGAAGATTCTTGACATTTATTGAGAAAGTGACCCCAGAGAAGTGAGTATGAAACTTGTGAAGCAAAGACAAAGGACAGAATAAACTGTATTCGAACTTAAATTCTAAGTACTTGGTTTGCATTACCATATGCATTACTTGAATTACCATATGAGTTTTAACCCCATTTTCAAGCTTCACATAAATTCCGCTTCTGCATGACTTATTTCTTACCACTAATTAGCCATGTGGTGCCCTGGTAGTGTATTAGTTCCACCTTAGGCTGCTATAGCAAAGTCAGAAGTTTGAGACCACCAGCTGTCCTGAGGGAGAAAGCTGAGGCCTTCTGCTCCCATAGAGTAGCAGTCTGAGAAACCCACAGGGGCAGTTCTGCCCTTTTCTATGAGGTAGAATCACATCAGTGGCAATGAGTTTTAATCAGCAATATAAAAGGCTTTGCCTTCAGGTAAAGTTTGCTTACAAATACATAAGAACATGGATACTGGTACAGATAGGAGCTGGCAACTCCTGAAATCCAGAGCAAATAAATCCTTCAGGACCAATAAAGGGAGCAGCGATACTATGAGGGTTAGGGAAGGAGGCTGCAGGTAAGGGGGACCTGATCACAATAATCAATGCATGGCTCCTCTCCCAGGGGGATGGATAGCTGAAATGTGGGTGAAAGGTCGGTGTAAGACATGAAAAAAATATTATAAATTATTATGGGGACATGGGGGTTGGAAGGGAGGGGAGAGAAGGAAAACAGGAGGAGCTAATACCAAGGGCTCAAGTAGAACGAAAATGTTGTGAAAAAAAATCATGACCACATATGTACAGAAGTGTTTGACAAAATGGTTATATGTATGGATTGTGATAAAAGCTGTAAGAGCCCCCAATAAAACATTTTTAATTCCCCTCCCTCTGAAAAAAAGGTCTCTCTTAATCCAAAGTGCACTTGTCCTGGTAGCACTGAGATGCTTAGCACACCGAGCTGCTAATCACAAGGTCTGGGGCTTGAACATCCCAGCCAGTCCATGAGAGAGAGATGGGGCTGGCTACTCCTGTACACATTTAGTCTCGGAAACCAAAAGGGACAGTTCTATACCATCCTATAGGGTTACTGAAAGTCAGAATCACCTTGATGGCAGTGAGGTGAATTGAATTGAGTTAGTCCACAGTAGAAAAATTTCCTTTCAGGAGACATATCTGGGTATGTCCATAATGAAATTTGGGGTATCAAATTTCATGAATCATCCCTTCACTGTCAAGTTTGACAATGATGAGTTGATCAGCTGCATCATGATTGTGTGTGTGTGTGTGTGTGTGTGTGGCATCACTGCCCTAGTGGGAATAGGAAGCCCAGCCTGCATCATGATTATTTGAGGATGCATTTTCTATATTCTATAATTAGCAATATGGCCAGGATATCCTTGGACACCAGTAAAACCTCATGCAGATGGTCTCCCTCTTCAGGATGGCTTGTCTTTGTCTCATGTCTGTCCTGTTTAAGCTATAATCAAAGGGAGCTATGGAAAATGCATTCAAATCTGGATGCCCCAGCTCAGAAGCAACAAAGCCCACATGAAGAAGCACACCAATCTGTGTGATGATGTGTCAAAGGGCTCAGGTATCAGGCATCAAAGAACTAAAAATTATATTACTATAAATGAGGGGAAGTACAGATTGGAGACCCAAAGTCCACCAATAGGTGAAGTGACATTCCTTTACAGACGGGTCACAGGCAGGAATTGAGCCGGTCAAGGTACAGTGTAGTAACAATGAAATATGCAACTTTCCTCTAGTTCTTCAATGCTTCCTCTCACCCACTATCATGATCCCAATTCTATCTCACAAATCCAGCTAGACCAGGGGATGTACACTGAAGCGGAGGAATTCAGGATAAATGATCCCTTCAGGACCAGTGGTGAGAGTGGTGATACCAGGATGGGGGAGGGAAGGTAGAGTATAAAGGGGGAACCAATTACAAGACTCTATATATAACCTTTTCCCTGGGGTAGGGACAATGGGGAAGTGGGTGATGCGACATATCGGACAGTGGACAATATGACAACATAATGACAATTTGTAAATTGTTAAGTGTTCATGGAGAAGAAGGAGTGGGCTAGGAGGGGAAATATGGGGAGCTGGTACCAGTGACCTAAGTAGAAGGAGGATGTTTTGAGAATGATGATGGCAACAGATGTGCAAATGTGGACAGCATACAATTGATGTAGCTATTGATCATCGTAAGAGTTGTATGAGCCCCCAATAAAATGATTTAATTTAAAAAAACATTAAAAGCAAAACAAACAAACAAAAACAAAATGGAGACAAAAGAAAATCTGGATGCCCCTAGAATAAAGCCATGTATTTGAGATGAAGAATCAACCTGATTCTGCAGAGGAACTCCAAGGTGTGAATTGTACCTTAGTGCTATTTTCCTGGGTCTTTAGGGAGATGAGTTTTAATTTACCTGCACCAATTAGTCATTGGGTAATGTACGCTCAGGGGAGAAAGGAAGGAATAAAAAGTCCTGGCATTGCTGTGTTCCTGGTGCCAGTGGGGAAAGGAGCCTGCAGGCACTCCTCTGACGGGGAGCTGAAGATGAGACTCAAAGGAACCAGGGCTTATCCAAGGAAAAGAACGCCTTTGGCAATTAGTTGTAAATTGCTGAATGATCTCTCATAGCTCATGATGAAAATTTGTGGTGGCAAATAAAAATACTCCTTGGAGCTCCACCCCTGCTCCCAAATGACACCCAAGGCACATGCCTGGCCTACCTCACTATGCCTCTGATAGGGATGCCCAGACAAAGTGCCGAAGGGCATCGAAGCCTTCATTGTGGGCACTGGTTTTATGATCACTGCTGCCCTCCTTTAACTTTGGGGTCGTCATTCAAGGGGGTGTCATCACCTCCACTCATCTGAGAGTCTGAGGCATGGAATATGGACATTTCAGACGGCCAAGATCTCCTGGCCCTCCCCACCTACCCCTCCAGTGAGAAGCACTCAGCTTTAATCTTGCATCACCGAAAATAATTAGGTCTTTAAAGGCTATAAATTACATTTGTCAGCAGCAGAGAAAACAAATGGAGTTTCTGGTTCTTTGGTGGCAATGATGAATGGCAACATAGAGCTTTTGCTATAAGCAGCTGTGTGTACCAGGGGCTTGTATATTGACTCTTAACAACCATAAAAAATACTTTATTAATCCAAAACATTTTAGATGGTGGCGGCCAAGCTCCATATAATGGGACTGGGGCGGGGGTGGTCCTAGTGGGCTTGGATTTTCTTTATAGCTGGCATTCCTCCCTTGATAGGAAAGAAACGCTGCCAGAGACCCATTTTTGAGTATAATATGGGGACAAAGTTATAGATTAGACACCTCACTAGCTGACCCTGATAGGATGCTAGCCAATCTTAGACGAGGCCAGGGGGCATAGGGCTTGCAAGGTGGGCTGCTAATTGCAAGGTCAGCCATTTGAAACCACCAGCCACTCATTGAGAGAAAGATGCATGTTTCCACTCTGGTGAAGAGTTATAGCCTCAAAAAGCCAGAGGGACAATTTTACCTTGGCCTTTGGGGTCAGAAGTGGGAATTGACCCCATGGCAGTGAGCTTGGTTTTGAGTGTGGACTGGTATTAACACAACCAGTTTTATCTACCCTATTTTTCAGACCATAAGACATCCCCCCTCCCCGGCGAGGTTGAGACAAAACGAGGGTACCTTATGGTTTGAAAGTGGTATACTGATTTTAGTATAGTAATTTTAGTATACTAATGGTATTTTTTTCAGTATTTTTTTTCTCATGTGCCTCTTCTAAAAACTGGGTGTGCGTTATGATGTGGTGTATCTTCTGCCCCAAAAAATATGGTATATAGGACATTGATTTGTGTTTAATGTCCGTGATTTAAACCTCTTCGCTTCTGATCTCCATACTGCAGCTTAGCAGCAACATTTCCCAATTCACGGCAAAATGAAATTAATTGGAAATGAATATAAAATATGGAATGTCTAGGCTGAAAAGCAATGTTGCCTTTGCCCTAACCACTGCGAATGATACCCCAACGGCTGATTGTAGTGTATGCAGCCTGAAGAAGGAGTGCGTGGTGCTCCTCTTAATGTTCAGGGAGTTGGTGCTCAGGCACATGTTCAGGGCCTAGGGACACAGGCAAGCAGATCATTAGGCTGCGTTGAGGTTGCCGAAAATAGAAATCCCACCCTCTGCTCATCTGCTCCCACAGTAGCCATTAACTGAACTGTTAAAACAGAAAGATACAGAGCTCGGGATTAACCAAATACACATTCCCACCTTCTCTTGGGTCTTGAGGAAAGAACTATCAATAAATGATGGTCCTTAGATAGCTCTGTATCTGCAAGCATTTTCATTCAAAACTGATTTGCATTCTGGGAATATCAGCAGAGGAAACTGCATGCCCCATAAGCTGAAGGAATGCACACTCTGATAGACAAACTCAATAAACAGGAAGGAAAATAAGAACTGAAGAAGCAAAGAAAATAGGAACACTCAACCCACCAGCATCTCAGCTTGCTTCTTAGCAACTCATACAAGCAATCGGTAGAATAAAAGTAATTCTAATGGAATATGTTCTTCTCACTCACTTAATGCTCTTGGAAATGGGGAACCTCTTTTAAGGTCCCTGTTCAATAAAGTTCAGAGAAAAATCCTTGCAGAATTCACATGCTTACACAATTCAGTTACTGTGTCACCATCCAGAAACCTGCATTTGTATTCATGAGTGAGAAATGCAACAGTAAAATACAGGAAATGTCTCTAGATGCTGTAGGCTCTATAGAGGGGGGAAAAACCCAATTCATATCCCTTTGAATCAATAAAAGGGCATGGTAAAGGTATCTAAAAAGCACTTTGAGCTGCCATATAATTTCTTATTCTCTCTCTTCATTCCCAGGAGAGGACCCTCTTTATGTGTCAAGTATTTATCGAGCCCTATAATGTGGAGGCGCAGCACTACATGCACTGATGGTGCAGGCAGGCAGGAGGTTGCCCTCCATGCCTCTGGTGTATGTTCCTTGCAGCAGGGAATTCAGACAGATTCAGAAATAATTGCTCTAACAGGCATCCCGGTAATGCCACAACAATTGGAAGAGATGCCCTGTATTTAGGAACTGGGAAGCTGGGACAAATAGCAGCAGTTTAAATGGACAAAACTGCTATTTGTTATAATAACGCATCTTATATAAGGCAGGTTGAGCAAAGTGCATGGGAATCTCAAGCAAACTGAGGAAATAAGTGACATGGAGGCCACATCTGACCACTTCCCTCTCTATACAAGGGAGAGGGAGAACGCCACTTCATACCTCCACCAGGCTGATTTCTCTGAGACAGGGGTCAGATGGGTCTCTACTCTCCAACTTTCTTTACTCCAACACTCTGACTTCAATTATCCCTCCCATAGAAATCTAATTCTCATCTGGTTTGGAAAAATCCATTGCAATGGCTACATAGAGCTCACAAACAATATTCATGTCTATGAGGGTTTGTTAGGGAAGCTAAGAAATTAAAAATAATAATAATAAGGATACGACTATTTTGTCAATAGCCCATCTTCAACATGTTTGCAGACTTCTCTCTTGCTGGCGGGCAGGCTCTCAACCACGTGGTGTCTTGTCTGATAAGGGTTGTTTGTTGAGTGCTTAGATAAATGCCCAAAGAGCCAACCTATCTTCAAGTCAGCTTCCTGGTCAAAGGCACTCAGTGGTATTCTTTGCAGGGAAAGGGCGCACACTCCTCTGCCTCCTTGCCTCTGCTAATAGCACTGGTCCCTACGAATATCCTGGTTGAGTGTGGCGCCTCCTTTAGCTGGTTGTGGGATTTTCTGTGTCTGCTTTTAAAATGGTTGCACTCAGTGGACTTGAGAATGAATGGATCTCCTCCATTAGAGTTTGATATTCTCATGGAGACACTGAATCATTTGGTGGGAGGTTCACGTAGCTTATTTGCATGGTCACATTCAATCTTTTGGTGGGAGGCTAGAGAAATGTCCTGCTCAGTAATTTCACCTCTCTCTACAAATTGATAAATGAGACCTCTACAAATTCATCTTTCAAAATATTTATTCAATATTTATGATAGCAATGGTAGTGACTTTTCCCCTTAAGAATGTTGTATACACAAAGGTTTTTCTCGAATTATTCAGTTACATTGGTGAAGGCAGACTCTAACAACTATTAGCAATATGATTTCAACATTTATGCAACTTTAGTTTTGGTTTCCTTCTATACTTTTCTGAACTGAAATTTGTACAAGGCATATTCATAAACATAATTGTAATTCTATCTTACATCTATTGGCATGCCTCACCCTGTAATAGATGTGTTAAATTATCTTACTGTGCCAGTGTCTAAAACCAAAGGCACTGATTCAGCCAGAAGTTGAAGCCCCAGTTCCATCCTAAGCTTTGAAATAGTCTTACCTTTTGCTGACCCTCTACTTTCTTAGGTGTAATATCCCTTCCTCTGGATTAGTTCCTCCCAGTAACATGTCCATAATATCTATGTGAGACAATGTGTTCCCATCTTAGCATCTGAGGAGCATTTGGTTATATTTCATTCAAGACAGATCTGTTTGTTCTTCTTGTGGTCCATGGAAACTTCAATAGTCTTCACTAATATTCAAGTGCATCAATTCTTCTTCAATCATCTGTATTCATTATTCATATTTCACATGAAAATACCATAGCTTAGGTCT